>VJMY01000285.1:0-90386 GCA_009869795.1 Neelides sp. FZ-2019
ACATTATATATGAATTTCACTTTAGCTCGCTATTACTAAAAATATATTGCAATACTGTCCAAATAGTTTGAGAATGTGAACCCTGACAAAAATAAATGTTATTAGCAATACCTCAACTAATTAACAATTAATATCATGAAAATAAAATACAAACTTTCCATAAGGACTAAAAAGTTGTATTAGATTTTCCTAATATTAATTGTTAATTAGTTGAAGTATTGCTTATAACATTTATTTTGGTTGACAAGGTTCACATTCACAAACTATTTCAACAGTAAATATTTATAACATGTGGCGCAACCCTTGAGTAAAATTGAAACCATTTTTCAGAAAAAAATTTAGAGCTTTCTTGGTGGGATGTGGAACGGTCTCGATAGCTTCCCATTCCCTGAGTCACCTTCCTATTCCACCACTTTTAAACAAAATAAGAAGCTCTCATCTCTTACACCATCCGGATACATTTTGCTTTCAAAATTCAATCTACTTAAAATCGTATTCCAAATACTTGTTATATACGATTGAGGAGAAGATTTGCTTAATATTTCGATTTATAATTTAATTAGTTGGTAAATATAATTACTAAACGATTTATTAATTTATGAAATACCAAAATTATTAATATTAAGTTGGTAATTAAATTAGTTGGATGCTAGGGCCCATGGTGGTTTACTATTTAGTATGCAATTATAATAATAAACGAGCACAAATATGATTTGAGATTTTATTTTGCAGTTGATTCAAAAGTTATAATAAAGGTGATAATAATTTTAGATTCAGCACAATTGAATAACAACAATAATTGAGATTATAAATTAAATTGCCTTATAAGATCTTGTATTATATAGTGAACTTAGAATGCAAAACAATTGCAATCTCGTTTTTTATCTTTCTAAAGCTCTACTTATTAATGAAATCAGCTAATTTAGGCTTTACTTTACTTTCATTCATTAAAATGTTTCAACAATATACAAAGTATCTTTTATGAAAATTGACACAACTAATATGGAAATGGCTAGCATAGCATTAAAATATTAACAACAACAATAACAGGACCATACACCTAAATAATATCAATGTCAATAATTAATTATGTATAATTTAAATAATAAATAGCATAATAATTATTAGTAAATGTTAGTAAGATATATTAAAAATTAGTAATTAAAACATACAACAATTAACGAAAATGTTGTGCGAATTGAAAGATACATTTTTTTATAAAACTAGATTAAGGATAATTTCAAAAGTAGATTAAGATTACAAATTGATTAAATTATGGTTGAATGTTTTACAAAGTAAATGCGATGTGATTTCATTGTTAATATCTGACAAGTATTATAAATAGTTGTCGATAATATCAATTTTTGCATTAAATATTAAATATCACGTATTAATTTTGTGAATGAAGCGATACGCATATGAGATATTTATGTAAATATTAATTAGTAATAGGAGTGGCATTTTAATTCACATTTTAGAATCACGTTGTCGTTATTTAATAAAGAATATCCCCATAATACCACTAATGAAAATAATGATTAACCTTTACGTACCTGTTGTCATAAATATATGGAAAGTTTTATGTACCACTCAGAACCTGGTATATATATAAATATGTATTTTGCAAAACAAACTTGTGAATCTGTTGTCATAAATATATGAAAATTTGAATGTAGCACTCAGAACCTGTTAACATATTAATATGGAATATCAAAACAGATCTCAAATCCTAACAAGTACATAATTATATGTGATGTTATATGAAATATTTAATTATGGTTAAACTATTTGATAATTTAATCATTTTAAGCTAAATATATGTTGGTTGGATAATCTAAATTGCCATTATAAAGTAATATTTACGATGTTAATGTTTTTGTATTCTATTGAAGTAAAAAAATGTTGAAGCAGAGACGATAAATTGTGAACTACTTTAAACTTGACATTTGACAACTCGTTCTTTTTAAATCATCATTTTCGTTTTAACTTTTGACTAAAATTCATCATGGAAAAAGATGATAATTTTAAACTCGAACAGAATGACAAGATTTTCTGCTGCCCGTAAGACAATTTAAAATTGTATAATATTAATTTTTATGTACTAATGAATTATATGTTTTATTGCATTTCCATCATTTAAGACTCGTAAAATTACAATTATTGAACAGTCCGAAGAGGAAATGAACGTAAAAATACATTTTCAGAGATAAAATTAAAATTTAAACATATAGATGAGAAATATTGAATAAACGTATCGATTCATATAAAAAATTAACAGGTTCTGAGTGTTCACAGCATATTTTCATTCAGGTTATGAGTAGTAACATGGTAAGTACATCTTACAATGCATGAATCCCAGGTGAAGGTCGAGTACAGCAATCTGACATATTCAGTAATTTTAAGTACCATTAACTAACTTATTTTGGCATAATAACTTTTTGTTAAAGTTATAGCTTTTTTGAAAAAAAAATCGAAATTTCGAAAATTTATACCACAGGGGGACCTATCTTCGGAACAAAATCCCATGTTAAATCCTGTCTGGTTTTCTAAAAATCTATCGATCATGTATGTATGAATTCTTTCCTTACTCGGGACTCCCCAATCTCGTGCATTACAGAAATACAGGTTGCTTTGCTAACATGCAGATTCAATTTATTTGAAATTTATATGAAAGATTGCTTCATAATTACTCAGATTTGAGAGGCAAATCTCAAGAAAAATTTCAGTAAACTAAAGGTTAAATAATAATATACCTAATTTAAAATTCAGTCACGTTTCCAATAAATAGGGTTAAATGATGTTTACATTACTTCTTAGTATGTACCTACTTATCTTGAAGCAACTAACATGATGTACAGATTCTAACATTTAGTTAGTCTTAATTTCTAATGATTTAAAATTTAAATGCGACTTTGAAAATATAATTAAAAAGCGAAATTACAACGCGTAATCATGTAACAGATTATCATAATTCATGTTCTCTACTAATTTTCATACTACTACTTAACTACAATATACACTAATATAAAAGAATTCTTTTTTCCACTGGTTTCCTGCAAATGGGGCATTCAACAATTCGATCCCCGCAGCTCTGACATGTACCGTGACCACACAGAAAGATGAGATTCTTCAATCGATCCAAACAAACAGGACACATTGTCTGTAAAACAAAAAACTCGTCAGAAACACCAATTTTTATGATTCTGTATAATTTCACCTACATGAATTTCGCCTATTAGTGAAAATCACCTACTGTTGAAAATCATCTATTATAGAGAAAACCCCTAATTCTATAATCCGGTAACAATAATAAGTAAATCCATTGAATAAAGATTGGAATGGATTTATTTCTTTGACTTTTAATTGTCTCTATCGACATTGTGGAGAATGTATTGGAAGGAGTTCTATTGAGTCACTAAGGTTAAGTTTTAGTGAGCGGTAGTGAAAATATTTTACATGTTATTACTCAAAACAAAGAAAATCAAAAATAAGCTTTGACGGTTGATATGGTTTTTCTCTATAATAGGTAATTTTACTTGTAGGTGAGTTTCAATATTAGGTGATTTTCATCAATAGGCGAAATTCATGTAGGTAAAATTAACATAAACGAAATTAGCGTAGGTGAAATTACGGGATACCAATTTTTATCATTAAGGAAAAACCCTACTTATTTTATCAAGTTAATTATCATCATACCTGCTCTTTAATATCCTGAAGTTGCTGCTGAAGTTTTTGCACATCAGAATAATCCTTCGTTCCATTGTTAAGAAGATGCCCTCCAGTTTGGGCCAAAAGTCCAGAATTGTTCGCATGAACAATGTTATCCGGAGAAATCGGGACGTTCAAAGGCCCAATGAGTCCCGTTGCTCCTGAATGTGATGACAAAAGATTGGCTTCCATACTCGGTGACAAGTTGGAAGGAGCTGCCGTGTTGACATTCGGATTAGGTGGCGGCGGCGTCCCAACATTATTATTGTTACAGTTGTTCGGATTGTTATTAGGGCTATTGTTGAGCGCCACAGTTTGATTATTATTATTCGCGTTGGTTGGGAGAACCACGAGGTTCGACATCGGCTTCGTTGAACTCATAGACGAAGACGAAGGATTCAACGGGGATGAGGAACATGGGATGAGGATCGAAGAGCAACGTTCGATTGTCGACCGACAAGTTACGCATTTCTTCATCAAAACAGCACAAGTGGCCTGGAAAGTCCCAGAGAAATCTCAATTTACATAATAATCAAGGGCTAAAAGATGTCTTTCGTGATGGAATCAAAGCCTTTCAAAACTTGATCGAGCTAATAAATATTACGAAAATTTCATTTGGTTAATTTCCATATAATCAAAGGGTGAGGTGGGGAGAGGACGACGAGGATAAAGAGTTATTTAGTAATTATTTGATTAGGAAAGCTCAAAGAGTTTAAACGACTCTTGGTGACTTACACAGGCACAGATGTGACCGCACGGCTTGAAGCAGATCGATGCTCGTCGATCGGAACAGACCAGACACTCTTCAATCTGACAGATTTAACCAAGAACAAAGGAGTTTGACTCAATTCATCATCATTAGAGGAAATGAAGTGAAAGTAGTGTAGCTCTCCTCGTTAGCTTCTCCTCACTTCCAACCCAACTACCCGCTCTGCATTCATAATACTTTCTCCCAAGGCCTTTCCCTCTCAAACTCATAATAAAATGCCCGCTTGGTTGGAAGAGAGAGAATCTTCTCCTTTCCAAAGCCCCCTATTTATTTATGAAAGGAAAAGGTCGCGGAAATTCTGTCACGATCCCACGACCAAATTGAAAAATGACAAAAAAGAAGGAGGGGCTCATTTTTTACAAAACTCCTCCTCGTGTATGAGAGAAAAGTAAGACAATCCGAAGTAAATTGCCTTTAAGCCCACTCGCCCAAAAATGATGGATGAGCTACCTTCGCTCTGGTAGGAAGAATCCCATAGCATGTTTATAAGCTCTGTACAAGGGAATTGAGCTGTTGCACCCCAGTTTACCTTTGATCGAGACATGACGGGCGAGCGGCACAAGAGACATTTCTTGACCCTTGACCCGCATGGGTCGCAGCAAAGAGCGTGTCCACATGGATTGAAAATTACTTCACGGAGATTGTCAGAGCAAACCACGCAGTCTTCGTTCCCTTCGCTCGGTTCGATGCTCGGGGTCGGGCTGTGAGTTTTGGACGAAGCGCCTTCAATCTGTGACCTGAATGAAAGGAAGGCAAATTGACGTTCAAAAACTTGGGAAACTCGGATCCTCGGGATGGATTATGTGCCCTGAGAAAGAGGACGTATAACTTAACTTCTCATGTTATAAGACTCTCTCGTCTCCGAGATAAATTAAGTTGAGTTTGTAATACGAGAGGTTTGTACGCAATATTTCATTATATATTACGCCTAGAAGAAAAAGTCTTCTCATTCTCAGCGCAGACGAGAGAAGAGATCCAGTGTTTTTCAAGGGAAATTCTTAGGAAAGAAATGGCCCCAGGAAAAAAATTGACACGGGGACAAGAACGAGTGAAATAATTCATCAGGAGGAGATTCTAAAAGGAGGAACCATGAGAGAAAAGAGATAGATAGGCCCATAAAAAGTAAAAAAAAAACTATTCTTCCCCCTTTAATACTTCACATGTCTTCCAAGACTTACATTTTCTCTCCACTCCTATCTCTCACCCAACTAAAACCCAAATTTGAGAAAAATGACCATCGATAATGATAAAAGCAAAAGTTATCTTGGCCTGTTTCATAACATTTTTTAAGAGATCACCCATTGCTTTAGATGAAAGTTGAGATTCTTTTATGATAAAAATCCCATTTACATATAAAACTCTCAGGAAATTTTATACAAAAAATATATAATTCCTAAAATTAAACATCTTATTAAGTAATAAGAAATGTTCTAAATAATTTTAGAATATGAATAGTAAAAGTCCATTATTGACTATCATTATAGGAAAAGTATAGATAATAAAAGTTAAGTCTCACATAGAGCGTTCACTCCTGCATTGACTCAATGCTCGACAAAGGGATGGATCTGGACACAAGTCCAACGGAGTTTGAGTCTTTTTATTCCGAATCGTAAGGTCAGCTCCATGGGCCGCCAAGAAACAGGCAATTGATGCAGAAGACTTCCGATCAGCTCCAAGTGGCCCAAGACCCATGAGAAGCTACAAAAGCAAGTCATTAAAACCGCACATATCATTAAAATTCCATGATCATCAAGATTTCATAATGGTAATCCTAGAAAATCATCCGCTCGTACCTTCCCCACATCCTGCACATCTTGCAACTGACGGAGTTGAGATAATGTATGATGACGAAGAGCCTCATGCAACGGCGTATCTCCGTCCTTGTCCGCCAAATTGAGATTCGCACCCGCCCTCACCAGCAGCTGGAATAAATGATCAAGTTTGCCAAGTTTCTCTCCTTTAAGCCTTTCTCCTGAGGAGGCGAAGTAACCTAATCTCCCCATTTCATTTTCCCCTATTCTTCTCCACTCCTCCTTCCTTGGTTAAGGCCGGGAGGAAACGGGAGAGGAAAATTGGTCACATTTTATGGTTCAAACAGAGAAGAGGACAACCGCCTATTCTACTCCAGAATATAAACTACATTTACGACACAAATTTCCTATCCTCTCCTCCTCCCGCCGACTCAATAAGTCGAGGAGGAACTCCTTAAATATTCAGAATGTCATTCTCTCAAACCATATTGCTCTTCCATTATTCCCGCCCTCGTCCCGTCAGCACTTTAATGAGTTCAAGCATTTGAAAAATTCGAAAAAAGAGTCGGAGACTCTGAGTGGAAAGTCCATTGAAAATGGGGGAATTCCCCCGTGTCCAATTTACTATCTGGCTCTTGTGTTCTGTAAAAGACTCGGGTTCCACCTTCTCTGCTTCCCCGTGGAGGAAGACGAAAAAGAGGTCAACGAGGCGGTGTTAAGGGACCGCTTCTCCTCTCACAAGCCTATTTCACTTGAGAAGTAAATGATTGGGGAAGTTGGGAAATGGACATTAGCTTCATAATTGATGTAATTTGAAGAGAAAAGTTCTCTTGTTGGGGGACGAGGCTGAGTAAGCTAAGATAACCGGCCAACCACACGAGGTGATGATGACAAATGTGAAGAGTTTTTCCAACTCACCCGCACGATCTGGCTGTGCTGCCGCTCCACTGCCAAATGTAGTGCCTGGAATGAGAAAAAATATTTTTCAAATCTCCCTCGGATGAAACTTTACAGGAAACTGAGGAATAAAAGTGGGGAAATTCCGAGTTCTCCATTAAACTCATTGCCTTTTAACTATTACACACATAATAGGGGCTCCTACATATAATCATCATGTCAGGCTTAATAAGACCCCAACATTTGCATATATGGCGTAATAAGATCATGTTCAATCTAATAAAGATGTAAAAAGTTGGACGCATAATAATTTATAAAAGCATTATAGCCCGAGCCGGGTTGTCTGCAGGGGTAATGCATAGAGTTTGAAATTTTAATCATCGTTATTACTGTTTGAAGATTAATATTCTGGAGATCGAGGCTGGCCGATCCTTCTCGGACGAGCAGCTCTGCAACCTGGAACCATGCAAAAACAAATCCCATTTTAATCCCAAACTTTTCAAAGCTCAAATTTAATTAAAGTGTCGAGTCTAATAATTTACAGAGTAAAAATCCGCCCTTCTCTCCGGTCCAATCTCCTCCATTGTGCTTGGGATGAAAGGAGCGAAATTTGAGCGGGGGAGAGGTTAGGGCGGGATACGTTAATCTTTCGCTGAAATCAACCGCACCATTTCTCTCCTTCAAAAGGAGGAAATTTGAAAGAGAGGAAACGGGGATCCATTGGAAGTGAGAGTCCATTCGGGCGGCGCATAATACCCGGCCAACCACATCATTTGCATCCTCTCGTTAAATGAAAGTGAAAGGAATTTGTACATTATAATTACCAAATTCAGCCCACCCACTCCCAACACACCCAAATACACAGTCCTCGCATGCACTCGAGGATCCCATCAACGACCCTACCATACCTTTGAAGAGAAAAAGAGCCAAAAGAACGAAAGGAATGGAGCGGAGAATTGGACAAAATGCCAAAGTACAAGAGAAGAATTGAATGCAGAGTCTTCAGTTGTTAGAATTAAGTAGTTAAGCGAACTTTTCAAGTCCACATAATCTCCTAAAAGAACATTAACATAAATAATGGAGGGAGGCGGAGGATTCAGGAAGAATAAGTTCATCAAGACGTTTTCTTCACCCTTAATCGACTCCCTGACGGAGCAGGGCATTTATAAGGAGATGCTCTTCCACAAAAGACGTTCGGGGCATGTAAGTAAACTCATCTCTGCCCAGTGTTATTCCAAGAGATTTAAACCTTCGGAGTTTGGGAGAGAAAAGAGAAATATTGAATGAGGCCCATCGAGGCTGGGTGAGGAGTTTAAAGCCGAGCGAGCACTCAAACAGAGTTCTGGTGAGAAATCTTTAATCTATCCAATGCTCACACATCGGAGGATTGGGAGAAAAACAGGAGTGCGGCAAAGAAAACATTAGGCCATGGATCCTTGGAGGAGTCAAGACCCGTCGATCCGATTTACTCGGAAGGACAGAAAGCAGATTTGCTTCTCCGCCACTCGTGAGAGAAAGGGAAAATTCTCAAATACATAGTTTTACATAACTTGAGTCCTCCAGGACCGACGGCAGGAGAATCTTGTGAGGAATTCCTCACTTTCCGAACACACTCACTTACTAGATAAGTCGAGAGGTTGGAATGGACATTCTTTCAGCTTAACAACTCCTGTGAGTGAGCCAATAACAATATGTATGCAGATGCAAAAGGAAGGACACGGTGAAGGGAAATGGAAGAAATCTCACTTCCACAATAAGGGTCTGAGCCGTAAAATTTCAATTTCCAGTTCGCCTAGCCGAAAAATTCAAATTACCAATAAGATATGAGTATGGAAAGTGAAGGGAAGCGACTTTCCCAGATTTTACGATTTCCTCTCTTTCCAACCTCCTGAGCAAAGTTTCGCTCCGAAGACCTAGGCCCTCTTATTAAACTTGTCCAATTTACCATCAAGTTTCAACTTATTCCCACTCACCTCGACGTGATTGTTCAAGCTTGCCAAATGGAGCGCCGTGTAGCCGTCATCCTTCTTCTCGTCAACCATCCAGGTCCGCGGGAGCTTCTGCAACAGGATCCTCATCGCGCTGTAACCATATAAAGACATTGTTCAATCCATCTTTCCTTTCTACCATGTAGACCATCCCCCAGAGACCACCTAACGAGAAAATAGCGAGAATTTAAGCGAATTTACCAGAATCCAACCATCCATTCAATTCAATGCATGAGAAAAAAGTCCTGAGTTCGTCTGTGAGAGAAATGCTCGAATTTTGGTTTGTAAATTTCTCTCTAAACCTTGGAATTTAGCAGGGAGGAGGATGAGGAGATTATTTGAGTCTCCTTTATCCTCTAAATCATTGAGCCGACTTATTTCAAACACGGTGATCGATCCATCCATATTTATAAGCCTTCGCGGGATAAAAGGTAGCCGTGCCGATATAAAATATGAGCCATGGCCTAATCTTTCCCTAGCCAAATCCAAGGGAAGTAAAAACTAAGGCATGAGGGAGAGTAAAAAAACAAATTTAATTTAAGAAAGAGAACATCAAAAAAGACTGTCGTCTCCTCTATCACGCTTTTACTTCTCCTCTCTTCCGACAACGAGACATCGCCCTCACGTTCAGCCATTCCACTCCTACAACTCTATCCTTTCCTCTCAAGTTACTGGATCCTCCTATAGAGAGAAAAGTTCAGACCAGAGAACCCAGCTTTGCGTATGCAAGAGGAATACCAGCAAGAGTAAAGGATTGTAATAATAATATCTATTATCTATATCACTTCCTCCTCACTCCCACCATCATTCCTTCACCAAAATTATTTATCCGGTTCATAAAACTCTCCTATTTCCATTCCTCATCATTTCCATCTAAACCATCCTCATTTTCTCGGATCCAACCTCGTTTGAAACACACAGGATAATCCCCCCAAACTCCCCATCAACTCCAAAGTGTAATATTAGACCTGACACGTACGCTCCATATAAAAAAGATCTTTATGAAGGCGAACATCAAATAAACTAAAATCCATTTTCAATTATCTACTTATGCAAGATCATAACAATTACACAATATTATTATAATCTTCCAAGGCATTTATGGTTTATTTGGCCAATAAACTCAATAGATATGAGAAATAAGTATTAATATAAATAGGAGCAAGGATCATATTTCATATTAAACATTGTCATCCGGGCATTTCCCATTTGAATTCTTTTTGGGTCGTTTCCCATCTAAAAGGGAGCGAATGGGTCGCGGACCATAAAAAACCATACAGTAGAATTTAATACTTTTCGGATTCTTCTTATAAACACGTGGAGGGAAAAGAGAAAAGTGGCAGCATATTGAAGACAAAGAGAGAAAGGAAAAAAGTAGATTTGTTAAAGCTCGGCGTTTATGGGAATAAGGGGATTCTCTTGGAAGGAATGGATAGGACTCGACTATCAAGTAGGACATTATAGTTATATTGAGGTTGTGAGGGCATTGGAGAAGCTAGTGGAAATCCTCCCTGGGTTCCCCCATCTCTCCCGCCCGTACGAAAATAAACTTAAGCGACTGACAAATGTGACTCAGAGGTGCAATTCTAGACGTTACCAAAATTGGAGTAAAAAGGGACGAGTGGAAGTAAAAGTCTATTTTCTCAGCTAAGTAGACTCAATGAATGAAGATGGGGATGAGTGTGAAGAACTTCACATTCCTTCCATGACGAAGATAAAGGTCCAATGCCAATAAACCGCCCGGTAAACCTCAGACGCTCCTCCCCGCCGCCAGCTCATCTCAAAGGGAATTCCGGAATTTCCCCCTCTATATTATTCATTCACTGACTCAAAATAGAAATTATTCTTTTACAAGTCTAATTTCTTCCGAGTCTAGGCCCAAACTCCTAATTCCATTTTCAACTTCCCCAACAACCCTAGCCCGAGAGATTGAAAAACTATGTACTATGCAAATTAACCCGGTGGCAAAGGCAGACTATAGAATAATATGGTATACGAGTTAGGATAATTGACCCACTTTTTCAGTTAACTGAATAAAAGTTGACTCAGAGGAGGAACCCCCGTTTTAATTAGAAGCACATCCTTAATTCAATTAAATATTTTCTTCAATGAGTCCAAAATGAAGTTTGGGCCCATGTGGAATGAGATTAAATTTCTCTTGACGGCCTCTCGAGCTCGTAGATCTTCCCATGAAGGGCTCTGAAGGAGCAGATGAAAAGGGATGTTATTTTTGAGAAGCACCTCTTTCCTAGCTCTCCGCCTCCTCGGAGGATTCATGATTCAGCCAGAGACGACAGTCCTCGCTGCCCGAGTTGGAAAAATCTAAGATGGCAGGCCAGCTGGGATCTCCCTCCACCATACGGACATAAATTTCCGCCAGAGTCAACCACCTCCCTCAAAAGTCCCGGGAGCCCAACAAACCTCTCCCTCCGCCGATCTTCCTCTTCGTCTAAATTAAACGAAAAGACTCGTTTAGAGCCCTCTTAAAATCAGAGCTATTAAAGAGGGGAAAACTGGAAACAGGTGTAGAGTCTCTCAGCTCCATTTTAAATCTAAGTGGAAGATAATAACTGGAAGAGAGATATATCCCATTAGGAGTTGGAGGATCTTAACAACTCGCCTATTATTTATTTATAGCCTCCAGAACACTCGGTCCAAAAGTAAAAGGATTCCTCCTCCATATTTCCACTTCGCCTAGTTCGGAAATTCGGACGGAATTCGAGCAAACATTCCCGCCCCGCCCTCCTCCAAATCCCCAGCTTTATAAATCCACCTCATCAAATTCAAAGAGGTGGAGTCGATTTGAACAATGGCCCTGTGCAAATTAGGCCTATACCCTCTAGGGAACAATAAGAGGTGAGCTCTTATAATCTCTGTACAAGTCGATAAGAATTATTCATTTGTTCGCAAAATAAATTAAATTTGTTTTCTCCCACAAGAATCGAATCTCGATGGTGGAACTCATTATTAATTTGGGAAAAGAGCAGAGCTCAGAGCCCCAGCCCCATTAAACTCTCATTTAAGGAATGAGGCGCTTTGCTCACTCAGTCGGAGCTGATTCGAGTGAAGTTTGGAGATAAGGAAGGGAAGCTTAGGACAACAGTCGGGGAACCTGGGAGAGATTACGAGTCTAAACTCGGAGAGATTGATGAGCAGAAAGGTCAATCAAAGACGGAAGGCCTGGAGACTGTCAACCAGGCTCATTAACATAAAAGAACGGAAGGAGGATTCGATGAGGAGGAAAGAAATAGGGTTTAATACCCTCCCCAACGTACTTCCAACAACTCTCACCATCCATACAAATCCAAAAGAATTCTCGGAATAACCACCTTAATTATCATATTAACTACTTCTCCCTTCATTGTTCATTCAGGCCTCGTGGGCCCATGAAAGCTCACCAAGACCCCGAAAAACTTTAGGTGCTAGGGAGTTTATGAGGATTATGTAAGAGAGGTAATGACGATAAGCACCTCTTTGCTCAGCCTTCCTCCCCGCAAACCGCTAATATTCTCCCGAGCTCAACATTCAACAAAATTAACTGTAGAAATGAAGTTCTTTCTCCGGAAAGAACAAATAACCTCTTCATGTCGACTCCCCTTTCATGTCTCCGACTTAGAATTCATATTTACACTCTTTTATCTCCCCGGAACTCCCCGTACATGCAGGCTTTCATTGAGACAAGTCCCATGAGAATTTCGGCCCAAACTCTCCAGAATTCAATTCCCAAGAACTCGTATGCTCCAAGGTCCAAACAAGAGAGCTTATGAGAGAGGAAAAACATTAGAGAAAATAAATGAATGAATTTATATTCCATGTGCTCGGATGTGCTCCTTTCACGGTGTGTTCCGTGGGAAAAGGTGCTGATTAGAAATCCCTCTACACGGAGTGCGCGGGAGGAAATGAGGAAGCAGTTACCGTCGAGAACCAGCCCCATTCATCCTCTTTCGTCTCCGTCGAAAGGGAAAATGAGAAAGGAGGAGAAAAAGTTTATAAGTAGCTCTTTTGTACTCGCTCCACAAAACGGGAAGAAAAGAAGCTATTTATATTAATGACCCTTATTTTATGCAAGTTGGCCCAGAAATATTTATCATAATCTGTGCGAGATAAATCATAAGGAGAGCGGTGTGGGTGGCTGAAACCCCTCTTATACATTTTACAATTCAAGAGAGGATGAATAGGGTAAAGCGGACGTGGAGAAAGTTTAAGAGTTCCCCTTCTCTTCGCCAGAGAATTCCCTCACTACATAAGTATGTTCCGGAGACCTTGGGAAGCCCGTGTGAAATATTCATCTCCTCCTTTGCGTCCCAGACCATGGGCTGGCATGGATGCAAGTGAGTCCCATTGGCAAGAGTAGAGTAGGCCCAGGAGAGGATCCAAATAGATGGGCTGATCAATAGTCTCTTATTACCACAACTCCCCATATGTGAGTACATCATCTCTCCTTTCCTCCCCATTTCCTTCACTGTCCAAAGGAGCCGTGTGCGAATTTGGTCGAGGGGACCTGTTTTATGAAATACGCCTCACTCTTTCCCTACTTCCAAATCCACACCCATTTGTAAAATAGCATGTGGCGTGAGAAACTCCTCACGCTTAATAACGAACGCGTTCGCAAGTCTTTAACTATCTCATCGGAGACTCAGAATCGATGCGAGTCTAAATACATTATATATACTACGGAGTCTGGCAGGATCCATATATATATATATTCTCTTACTACGGGCCAAAACACAAAAGGACCAGAGAGAATGTAACGCTGCATTTAGAAATTAGACCATTTGTATCCCTTCCTAACGATACATAACTGTTTGGAAAAATTAAGATGAAAGAGATTAGAATTCTCCGTAATGCTCATCAAGGAGCATTCAATATGAAATCAGGTCCATGGAGTTGGCGAGAATAAAAAGCTCATTATACTCCCCGCAACATATGGATGGAAGTCTCGGTATTTTTAATTGATTTCCGCCTAATGAATTTCGAAAGAGGGTGATTGGAGA
The DNA here is from genome assembly GCA_009869795.1 of Neelides sp. FZ-2019. Classification (NCBI taxonomy): domain Eukaryota; kingdom Metazoa; phylum Arthropoda; class Collembola; order Neelipleona; family Neelidae; genus Neelides; species Neelides sp. FZ-2019. Next base: position 14,108 of record VJMY01000285.1, read on the forward strand.
TTGGGGGAAAAGGCAAAGTCGACAGCAGGCACGAGCTTCCACACCCAACTCATCCTCATGGAGAGGAGGAGAGAGGGAGCGGAGGAACAACTCTCTGATCATTCCATCTCACTCAAGAACCCTTTCTTCTAGGAGCCTGAAAAGGGAAGAAGGAACATGAGAAGACGAGGTTCTTCTCCCGGCCAAACAACTTTCGCATCTCACTCCCTCTCAAATGGATCTCTCACAAGAAGACTCAAAACGAGCCCTACTCCCCTTCCCCGCATCTCTAAAGGGGATATAAAAGGAAAAAATCCCAAAAGCAATTTAGCACACATTAACGAAAACTTATCGTGAATTCCCAGCATCCGCAAAAATATATTCCATCTTCAAAAGCCTCCTTTCCGATCGAGGGAAAATGACCTCTTTTTGCATTTGACAGAGATATTACAGTGTACGAGACTTGGATTGAATAGATCACCAATTTCAGACCGTTGGAGTCTCCGGAGAGGGAGGGAAAAAATTTGGTAATGATAATATTGGACAACCTCATCCCAGTTCCCAATATGCGGATCCCATTTTCCCATTAAGGCTACAATCCTCCGACCCTTTTTCTAATCAAAGGGAAAGATAGGGAAAAGTGCCGAAGACTCCTCCTAGAAATACACCAATAAATATCTTAGATCTCTCGCTCACTCCTATTCGCTTATAGGGCCTTCCTCAGAAGCGGCGAAAGAAAAGATGCGGGGAGAAAAAGAGTAAATACATGTGTCAAATCCCATTCGGTGACTATAAATAGGAATTCGGAGCCTTTTATATATCCTCGAGCTCGTTTTCTTTCTTCTATTCACATTTCATTCAAGCCATTATCTATATATATAAGCGTGTTTCCTTCATCTTCCGCCCAAACCATGCACATTCTTGGGTTTGGAAAAAGTTATTCTTTGATATAATATTTAATAAAATGTCATTTCCTCTTAATCGCGTATCATTTACGCGGAGAGAGATTCCAATTTATTTTCCCATTTCATCATCACGGTATTTCTAATAGTCTAAATGCCTAGATCATTTCAAATAAATGAGAGAGTAAAATAATAAAGAGATCCATCTGAACTACAGGGATTCACACGAATGGAAATTTAGGCAAAGTAAACATCACTCCATACATGCCCATTTAACTCCTCGCATTTTCGGAATGAACAAAAGGAAGCTTATAGGCGAATATAGGCAAATTGAGTCTCCAAACATGACTAGAAATCCCTCATATGCAAATAATGTGACAATGGATGATTAGGATACTCGGGTAGTTTTCAATATAACAGGTTACAATTTCGTAGTTAATACATAAGTAAATGGACGAGTAGAGTCTGCTGGCGTAAGTAAACTCTGTTGGCTCATGTTGAAGCCCATTTAAAGGGAGGTTTAGGTAAAGGGTAATAGTCTCCGGATGGGAGAGAATAGAAGAAATGGTCGTAATGAAAATAGAAGGAGGATGTGTTTCTTCCGCAATTTCTAATTTTATATGAGATCCAAATGAATTCGAGCGTAATGAATAGAAGCATTCAAAACATCCAATTATCCTTTTAACCAAGTCGTATAAATATGATATAGCCTCAAGTAATATCTATAACTGACTCAGTTTAATGAGATAACTGAGAAGGAAGCGACATAACTGCACAATTGGTAACTATGCAGAATATTAAAAATTTGTGCAGAGTGTGCCGTCATCGGAACCCTTGAAATTACAAGCTAGAAGTCAAGATGATAGGACCCACCGAAATTAAATACTAGGTAATTGTTTTTAGACTAATTCGAGTATGCTGATTACGAATCTGAAGTTGATTTGCGTTTCAAACACAGGACACTGAAATTTAAAATAAACTGAGGTGTAAATTTTGTATAATCAAATCAAATGGGCTTCAAGAATATATAAAATTATATAAAATTTTGAACTCAGGGAATAAAATATTAAAAAGTATGAAATTATTTGGAGAATGATTAGTATAAAAAGAGAAAAAATGAGAATATTTCAATTATTAGATATAGCCTCAGAGAGGCAAAGTCATTCTTTTGGGATACATTTATCAAGTTTCAATCATAACCTCAAACTGACTCAACATATTATTTATCTAAGCTCCTCCATAAGACTTTCAAACGGGAAATGGTTAAATACACTAACATCAAGTAAGTAGGTTACCACACGATAACCAAAACTTTATTAATGAAAAGATGAGTCCAACACTTCATATGATTATTCCCTCTAATTACATTACACTTCGAAATTAAAATTTCTAATAAAGGAGTATATTATCATTCGAGTCGTGGCTGGGAATTGGAAAATGGATGAGAGCCAAAGAAAGGGAGAAGATGAGTGGAAGAAATGAGTAAATGAAAATCCTCTTTTCAAAAAGCCGGCGAATGTGGGAACAATAATCGTAAACCTTAATTTTCAATTTTAAAAATATCAACTCATCCCAAATTTTGAGTGGGTCCACATTAGGAGAGACTTAGAAGGATATTAAGAAGTTTTGAGCCAAGGGATAATTTGTTGTGTTTCCCTAAGCTCCTTTTAAGGTCTGAGAGGGAATGTATATGCACGAGGGGCATACCTTCACTCCATACTCCTACTCCATGTCTGTATTCTCGGGCTCCCGAATTGATTACATGCAGATGCAGAAGTTTCTCTCTCCTCCTAAATGGAGAATGGAATTGAACCTCCATGAAAGTAAGGAGCTTCTCAGTCAGTGCCACATGTGAAGATGATGAAAAGAAAAAGAGGCCCGGAAGAAGGGGGAGAGAAAGAATAAATCCTCATGTCTCGCTCCCACTAACTACAACTCAAACTCACCCAAATCATCTTTCCTTCGGGGAAGGGAACATTTCTCCTTCGCTCACATTCCCACATCATCCACATGTCCTCGAGGAAACGTTCTAACTGGACCCATTCATTCTCCGCCGTCGACTCCGCTTCACATCCAAGACAAAGATTGACAATGAAAATGAAAATAATTATCATTTACAACCACCACAAGCCTTAATATACACTTTATCATTCCGGCTCAAAACTCTCAATTAATACTTGTATGCCCAGACGGCCAAGGAGTCGTCGAGAGATAAATGAAACACATTGGCGGATGTTCCATGCTTGAGAGGTCAGGAGTGTGTGGAATGGACAGTTTCGACTGTGCCAGACAGTTCCTTCATTACAACTCGACAAGGTCTTAATAAGATATTTAATGTAACTCTATTTATACTAACATATTAGTTCAACCTCCCATTACCCACACATCATACATACGTTGAGACAAATAAGAATAAAATACAACATTATGCATAATTAAAAACAAACTTGTGAGTTATGATGAAATGATGTCCGTTGGGGGACCTAAGTGGCGGACAAAGATTTCAAAGAGTGGGTAATTGGGTAAAAAAGGAAGCTCGTCGAGTCAAACTCAAAGAGATCAAATGTATAAAGGATCGCCATCTCGGATTCTCGCACCCCCAGTAGGATATAAAATTCCGTATGTGGAGGAGGACGATAACTTGACAGGGTCTCAAAATCAGCCATCAAGGGTTAGTAGAACAGTGCATTAGGGGATGATTGCCTATAAGCCCCTATAGCTCCCCATTAGAGCCTATATGTCCAATATGGGAGAGTTTAAGGAGACGCATTTGAGGACATTTATCCTGCGCCCCCTTCTTTTCGTCTCGGAGGAGCCACATGGGCTGATCGTAAGCATATACACATAACTACTAGACGACGTTCGTTGGCCTCGGCTGGCCCCCATCCTCACATCGAATTACTAGAAGCAGATTCTCACACTCGACATCCCTGAACCCCCAGATAGCTAGTATCGAGCATCTGAACGGAGTCAAATGACCAGCCAAAGAGACATGGCCCACTGAGAGTGTTCACCCTCGCCGAAGGATCCCTCGCTCCCATCACTCGGCCCTCAGACGCTCCACTGGAGAATGGATGGAAAGAAGAGCATAAACACTTTGCACCCTCCTTCATTTTTCTCTTTGGCCTGGCTCGAGTGAGTTGTAATCGAAGGAGGAATAAAGAGCCGGGCCGGATTTTTCCCGCCAGCTCCCCAAAGGCCCACTTCAGTCCCATTTAGCTCATTTGTGACGTCGATTGTGTTCTATTGTGAAACAGGAATCAATCCTTGTTTCACACACCTCGAAGACTCGAGAGGAAATAAGTGGATTATGTCGTTAAGAGCCGACCAGGGTTTTCTATCTCATTCAAATGCATCGGATTCTTCAAGAGGCCAGGCTGAATCGATGGGGAAGTGGCAAGCCTCCCTCCACTCTACAGTTTGTGAAAGTGTGTAAGTTTTAATCCGGTCATTGGAGTTAACTCAACTTCCTTCCTCATTTCCTATCAGCTCACATAAATCTCAGCGGCTCACATCTGTTTCGGTCGTATCGAGCCTCGACGGCACTAAACCCCAACATTACTAAAACCTTCCCAATGAACTCAATATCCCTACATGTATTATAAGTACTATAATACCTTCCCGGCATTTTAACGCCTATTGGATTCCCTCGCACTCAGTAATTCTAAGTCCATACAAGTACATTCACACACATGATGCATAGGTAAATGTACTAGAAAGATCTGGTCATGTATGGCTAGTATGAGGTTCAATAGTCTGAGCAGAATGGAAGAAATCTGGGCTACGCGAAAGAAGTCCATCCTATATGAGCCTACGTCGGGCCCCCAACTAATCGAATCTTAGTTGGAAGAGAATCTCGTCCCATTCCGATTCCAATCCATTAGGATTCCATTTATACCTATAAATGCATCTCGGCACGTTTCCCTCTTCGCCTTCTATGGATGATCCAATTTTGGTTCTCTGGATCTCCTCCTGGAGACGGCCAAGTCTTTGGAATTGAATTGAAGGGCGAGTTAACCGCAGGAGCCTCGAATTTCTCTGACCCCCTTCAACTCCTTCGAACCCCTATGCATGGACTCCAAACACGGATTTTCACCAATTACACTTTTAATTGAGTTAGTCAAGCCAAGGAAAGTTGGAAGTCGAATAGCCAACTTTCCCGATTTTCTTCTCATCTTCCTCTCCCAAGTCTTTCGGTCAACTTACTTATCAGACATGCATACAAGAAAGTCTTGTATACACGAGCGTACAAGTTAGGAATTTCTCAACAATTTCTCTAGATCCTAGAGATGAGTAAAGCTTCTTGTATGCCTAAAGCCTCCTGAGGAGATCCAAAGAAGTTTCCCAATGGTAAACAATAATTTCTTGTTTCCCAGTCCCGCTACCAAAAACTTTTACCCTCATCGAACTTGTACAAGAGGAGAGTAAAGAAAATGAATGAAGACAAGAACAACAACCGAAGTCTTCAAAATGTTAGCAAATATAAATTCTCCTCCTTTACTGCATACATTTTCCCTCTCTTTCACCATTAAACTTTTACTCCCTTCGACCAATTGGAGGGAGCGGGAATAATATTCCACTTCAACTTTATTCCTTTAGAACGTGTGAAGGTAAAAATGGAATAAAAATTGTATGAAAACACGTTGCCGCGTTCATCTTCATCTATGATTTTTCAAACTTGGCTTTTCATTCAATCTCTTCAACTCGTAGACAGCCATTTTAACAGAGTATGCTTTGGCCTTCATCACTCAATCTTATCCTTTTCCCATTTAGAATGACGCAATATCGGCTCATAAACTTAAAAACATTTAACTAGCCTTTTACACTTCTTACATAAAGTATAGAATCTTCGCATAATATCGTCATCTAACATTCTTGTAGAAATATTTCTTTATAAATAGTGAAGATACCAATGAGAAATGATACTAGTTAATGACACAAGATCATGTTTTACGGTTCGTAGTGGACATTATCATTTAATTTAATCAGCTAGCAATTACAATAAATATTACAAAACTAAACGTAAGCAATTTCCAATCTCGCGAATTATAAATAGGAATAACTTAACCAAGAAACTTTATAATTACCTAATGTGTTCCTTGAGCTTGAGTTGGTTCAACCTTATAATTATCTTTAATTCGTTATCAATATACTTATATCATTGCGATTATTAGTTGATATACACACAATCTTGGTCATTTCATTCTCTTATTAAGCAATCCAAGCGAAGGCTTTCGGACTATTAAAGCAGTAAGACTCGAAATAAATAGGTTCATTCATCTTTGAATTTATACACGTAGTTTTTTAACTAATAATGCATTAACAAAATTTTGTACTATTTATGCACGTTAACAAAGGATTGTTTGCTAGACCTATACATTTATGTGATGTAGCCTTTGTAGGATCCTGTTGGACTCATCCAAAAAAGTTTTTTGAATTTGAATTAATTTTGAATATGTAAAGAGCCCTTAAATATAAGTGTAATAGTCAAACTTGAATAAATTAAATTTCAAAGCTCTCATTCTTTCCGAAATTAATATTTATAATTTACGTTTCACAAAGGTTGAAAACAAAAGAAGGAGCTTAATCAATGAATAAGAAAGAGAAAAGGAGGCTTAGAACTCAACTACGACTTCTCAAATTAATATCTCTCAAATGAATAAAGTTTGTGATGGATAATTTATTCCATGAAGGGAATGTATAGTACTTTATGCATTTGATTCATAAGGAAAATGAAAGTGAGCGCGTAATAATAATATCTAGAGGAATTTACTTTATGTGTATATAAGAAGATAGCTCGAGTTCCGAACAAAGGAACCTTTATTATCAAATTTACCTCTTTACTCAGAGAATTTATTTAATAAATTATGGAAATTACTTTCAAAATATAAAACTTCTTCTCTCTCGTTCCGCCATTTTCTATCTTAAGGAGTTTTTAAAAGTGCAAAGGTTCATTTAATAGAGTCCCACAAGTTTGGCTGAAGAGGCAAGATAAGAGGAAAGAATTAAGAGTTAAATTTAAAGGTTTATATAATGTTGTATACTTGATACTTATCAACTTCACTCTCGAATCTTTTAATTAACCTTCCATCTTCCCAAGAGCCCATCACAAAAAATCAGATTTTAGGATCTTTAATTAATTAAACCCTTTAAGACTATGTATACTATGATACGTTGCTTTTTGGGGAAAGAGACCAAATGCTAAAGCCTTTCATGGAGTCTGAACTCGTAAGTGAAAAGCTTTAGGAGTTTGCTTGGGAGGAGACAGTAAAATCACAATCAGTAGGGAAACAAGTCCACGTGCCGCGAACCTAAAGCTTAATTTTCACTTAAACTCATTTCCTTATCTGAATTTCGTTGACGGCCTTTATTGAGCATTTAATTAATTTTTCATTCAATTGTAACACTTTAAAAACTCCTTCGCTCCATGAATGCCCATTATACGGTGGAATAATAAGAAAAAGGCGTGGGAGGGAGGAAATGCCTTTGATTGAAGGGTCTAAAACACTTGAATTGAACAAACTTGGAAATAAAAAAAAACCTCTTGAACAAAAGAAAATGAAGAAGAATAGGCATTTGAAATTTTTAATGATTTATCTCTGACTCGTTCAGAAGAATCTCGTGTCTCCTCCAACTCACGTCTTTAGAGTCCCTGAGGGATTATTAAGTAAACTTTTAATTGAAAAAATGAGATGAAGGAGAGTTTAAGAGAACTCCCTGAGATTGGACTACTTAAAAGTTGAGATCATTAAGTAATAAATATATAAAGGCCCTGTACTCCGAGTTCCCAAGTTGAAATGAAAATGGCGGTTTCGGGACAAGAGGGGCTAATGGAGGTTCAGTGACGGAGGAATGTGTATGTCGTAATGAACGTGGTCAATAGGCTCTGTTGGCCCGTCGGTCGAGATAAAACCGCTCATCTGCGAGTTTCCCCCAAACGCAAACATTCTATCAAATGAGATAATTATATTCGGGAGGAAAAGCATTCCGCTTTCACTCTCAAGAGGAGTCTTCAGAATGAAACCAAAAGCGTGTCAAAGGGAGCCACAGTACTCGATAATTGAATGATTTATTGAAATTTCCATCTCCGTTCTCAAACAAAGTGAATGGATTCTTAAAACGTTCTCTCTCCAAGCCTGGGCTTCCGACAAGCCATTTCCATCAACATGGAGGCCACTTCAACTTTAACGAACCTCCTGACACGTACCAGTCGCAGGCGAATAATAAGCAATTACCCAAGCTCCACACTCTCGCATCTTAATCCTCTTATTCTCCTCATTCCGAACAATTAAATTAGGAAAATTTTGATAAACAAGGCATTTGCGTAGTTGATAATTCTTTTTATGCCCTCCATCTGCTTCCTCTGCATTTTATACCCCAGTGAATGGGGGGATAAACAAAGTTGATGTATTTGTCTCTAAGCAGAGCCTGGGTCGGCGCTCCTTGCCGCCAAGAGGAGAGGTGGAGACAGACGACGGAGTTGGTTCGAGAGGAAGTGCCATAGGGGAAAATTCATAGACCGAGTGTTTCATCCGCTCCGAAAATGCTCTCGGACATCCTGTACGTAAGAGACTCGAGACTTTGTCCTCGGCACGCCAAGAGGGACCAAGTTCTCAAATTCAAAAATTCTTTCACCCGTCGGGTACGAGAATAAAAGATGCAGATGGTGGCAGTCGAATGTCTCCTCCTACGTGATGATGGGCCATGAGAGTGAATCGGGTTTGCCTAGAGGGCAATTCCAGGGGGCGACTCCACTTCCTCCACACACATCTTCCCAAACACCGAGAAAGGGTAAAGCGAAGGAGGAAAGAGGACCGGGCTTGTGTTGGCTCCCATGCACACGTAAGAAAAGCACATAATGTGATCTTCAATGAGCTCTATATACATTATCTTCTCTCTGTTATAAGATCCCTTGTGTGGAGTTGCTCCTTCTGGCAAGCTCCTGTTCAGACTGAACACGATGTAGGAGAGGCGATTTTTTTACATCAACATCTATTTTCGTTCTGTACAAATTTGGAATGGCATGAACCACACTTGGCCAATCATCTGGCTCCCGTGATTGGACCATCCAGAAGCTCCGGATCTTCGACTGCCTCCTCATGTGTTCCTCGTCGTCGTGCCATCCGTTGGCACGTACTTCCCAACCAGCCCTACAAGAAGACTTCATTTGTACCAAGGTACAAAACTGCACTTCATTTGCATTACTACTCTGGACCGGACGTGAGCAGCCTGTGTCACTTCAATCCTCTCTCACTCCTTCCCTTTACTTCAAAGATCCAAGAGAGCTGTAACCTCTTCGTCATTCCTATTTTTCAATGTAAGTTTACCTCTCTCTCTCTCTCCTCTTACGAATGTAAATAGGGAGGATTCAGAGGAAATTTATTCAATCTCAAATCTTCATTTCAGTTCTATCCAAATCGCTTCAAAAGGGTCCAACATTTTCTCCTCACACATTATTTTCCCAAGTTGAGGCAAAGCATAGGGGAAGTTTAATTACAAAGAAAGCAATTTCCCTTCCTCACCCCGCCAATTCTCATAATCCTCATTACTATCTCCTCGAACCTTTTATGTCTCCCAATTGGAGCAGCTCTCTTTTTTCATCCGATTGACCACAAAAGGGATAAGTAAAAGAAAGAGAGAGAAGAAAAATTATTTCCTTACTTTCCCCAACCTTCGATCCTAAGGGACTCCTTCCAAACCTCTAAATAAAGAAGAGTCTTTTCGCGAACCAAGCTCCACCGTAGTGTTACAAACAGAGGAAAGTATTATTGATTGAACGGCTCTCTCGAGCTCGTCTAAAAAAGTATTGAGGGCAGGAAGAAGCTCTAAGAATTCCCTTAGGAAGTCAACTATAATTTCCTCCTATCCTCCTCCTCCTTCTACTCCTAATTCACTCTAATTGAGAAGCACTGAAATCTCCCTAACAATTCCACTTCAATCATGAGTCCGAAGTATGAAAACGCTGGACGGAGACTCAAGCCACCCCAACGTCGAACTCCATGCTTCTTTACTTCCCATATTGCAGACATTTCGTATGGAATGTAATGAAGTATGGAGAGCTCGTGGGGCAAAGCGACATGCAAAACCTCATTCAAGACACGAAGACCAAGAAGTGGAAATCTACAGGGAGACGGGGGAAGAGAAATAAGACTTTCTCAACCAGTGACCCAACCATGTCATTTCATTAATTCAAAATTCCTATATAGCTCTTGATTAACCCATACCTATTTAAAAGAAAGCTCGAACCTTAACTCTTTTAACAACCCCTTTTAATAACCTTCTATGCTAATGAACCCAGATCGTAACCAAATTACAATAATTTAACTCTCCTTTTCAGCACCATAAGAAAGTTAGGAGCTTATTAAATAACTTTCCTAAGACCCCTCAACCTTCATTAGGTAAATTCCCATCTTGACTCGGCTTGGTTTGAAAACTAATATACTCATCTCAAAATTTAATAAACTCAAGACTTAATCTCATTTCACTCTTAGCCCCCGACTTTCACGTTTTTCATGCTTATTTTTGCCCCAATTCAATATAACGAAGGATACATGACTTTTCGAGATAATCTTGTATTCCACAGCATGTGCTTTGGCCAATGTAAATTCAAACGACCAAGTAAAAATAACTTCAGCAGCGTCCTAATGGACCAAACGTGAGATATTCAACTGGACGTGGTAAGATAAGAAACCCGAGAAACGAGCATGATACTCCAACGAGGGAAATGAAATCATTAACCTTCATGTTAAATCCACCACATGAGTCTGGAGATCATTAATCTGAGAGAGGCTGATAATAGAATTATGACAAGAGCCATTATAAGTTGAATAATAATTATTGTTGCTGAGCAGGAGGGGCCGCTCCACGTCCGACGTGCGAGGACAGCATTTCCGAAAATGCACACATAAACCAACTGTCAGCCTTTGTGAAGAGGAAGAGAGGAATCGAATTGGGAGGAAGAAAGAATTTAAATACGAGCCTCCTCTCTGGAAATGTACATATGCGGAAGACCAATGTTTCCCCTCTAATCCATCTTTGTAATGAATGTAATTTTGAGCCGAAGGTTCGTGGTGGTTGGGACGTAATGAGAAGAGGCGAAATACAAATTTGGATTTCCAATTCTCATTCTCTGACTTCCAGGAGACTGAACCCGGTTTGTGAGAGTAATATCTCGTAATGGAAGCCTCCAATGAGCGGGAATAGGAGAAGAGAGAGAGACAGGCTCGTTACTGGAATGGAATTCTGTCCTCTCGCTCCGTCTTCCTCGAAAGCAATATTCCGCCATGGAGTTCTCTCCAACACTTTCCTTCCGCGGCGGAATCTATTTACCCTCCTCTGCTTCTCTTCCTTCTCATGCTTTATCGTGCGAGGAACGTGTGAAGAGTAAGGAACGTCTTAAAACAATTTCACCTCCATAAAATTGGAAATTGTCTTCAAATGGCTCCTCTTTTACATCAGATTTTATGTTCTCACTTCTCAATGCCTCTTCAACCCAGCCTTGGCTCTCCAAGACCGAATCGGAGAATCATTAGGATCCATTAGTAAAATACATTCTCCGTGTCATCAACACCGATTCCCTTTCCCAAATTCCCGTTTAATCTTTATCCTCCACCCTCTATTTCTCCCATATCACCTCATAACGAAGAAAATAATCTTTTATTACAAATGTTATATTTGATTTACCAGGCAATTTGATCTAATCTTACCCATCATACTTTAAGGATTTCCAATATACAGGTACATCCTAGTGACATAATGCGACACCATGAACATTCGTTCTCCAAAACTAATTAAATACACCTTCAAACAAATGCTTCGAATGAAAATAGAGATTTATTAGTTAAATTATAATTTATAAGCATGCAAGACAATATAAACAATTTCATACACATATTTATTTGAAGAAGCAGTTTACGAGTAAAATCCCCTTTCCCTATCTTATCTCCGAGTAAAGCGACGTGTTTACTCTGTCCATTAATTTATCATGAGAAAGGAAGTGGATCGTGACAGTAGATTTAATAAATAAGAGAAGAAGAATTGGAAGCGAACTCCATCCCACATCTCCAGCCTCCGGGAATACACAGTTAAAGGGGTTCTCCTTCCAAATCGTTATTATAAATAAAGAAAGCAGAGAATGGGTGAGTTAATTATTTTCACCGTAAATACTAATATCTTAATACCCACATATAAAATTTATAACAATGTCATATAAATTGGAACGTCAAAAGCACCACCGGTTTTGTATATTAATATATCGGAGATGTGTAGCCTTTCACTTGCGAACGGCGCGCAATCGGTCAAACTTTACTTCGACAGTTTCGACTTGACAGTTGTCTCTGAAGTTTGAAAAATGAGTCTGAATAAAAGTCATAAATCGTTCACCCACGCCTTTAGTCGACTCCAACTGTTTGTTTTGTTTCTTGGAGGAGCAAAGAGAAGAAGCACACAAGAGAGTCTCATGTGCCCTGCACATCCTACAAGAAACATCCTGAGATTTGATTCGCTCAGACGTTGACTGGAATATGGTGAAGAAAATACACAGAAGTAAAAGTATCCTTATGAAGAATTCACCCTATAAATAAATTTTATTACGTAAAGGCGAAAGGAAAGAAGGACCACGTAAATTTATCCTTCTTGCTCGAATAGGAAAAGGATAAATCTAATCCAATCATAGTAAGTTTACTAAATCCCTTAAGTACGATACAGGGCGCTCAAAAGTGAGGAAAGTGAGCATAATACGAGCTCTGAAAGGGTAAGTGGAACATTTCTTACACGCAATTTCCATGAAGGCTCAAGAGGACGACCAGAGTTCCAAGGACTTCACTACTTACTCCGAGACTCGATGGAAAAATTGAACTTCCCCATTTGATTTGGAGTCCGGATAAAAGGAGAGAAAGTCCCATATCATTCCTCCTCTTCTCCAAGACCCATGTCATTTACTTTTCCTACCCTCATAACTTATGAGCAATCCGAACGCATTTGAAGTGAAACTTTTGAAAGACTCATTTGGCCCTTTGCCCAAGAGAGGAGGAGAGAAAGAGATGAACTTCTAAGCTTCCTTACCCTCAGACTCTCTTCCTTACCTCTCCTCTCCCAACTTTATCAAGATGGTGGCAATGGGTGTACGGAATTGTACATAGAGAGAGGCTCTTGCCCCGAACGACACACCTTCTTCAGGGAATAGGACCCGGAATGGAAAATACACACAAAACCGATTCAATCCGCTCATCCTCACTCTCCATTTCATTTTCATGCAATTCCCATCATGGAGCAGAGAAAGACACTCAGGACGCACTCCCATCAGATCAAACGGAGAAAAGAGGAAATCAAGGAAATAAAAGCTGAGAATAATTTTCTCTTCAACTCCCAATACCACTCGGATCTTATCTCCCTTCTCCTTTTAATAAACGAGCTCGTGAGAGACGGCAAAGGACACTAACTAGCCGAGAAAAAATTGATTCAAAGAGAAACTTTTTTTATGATACCGTCAAACATGGAATTTGTCCCTACTTCCATAAGGCAATAGAGAGAGAGTTTGGAATCATCCATTCGTGCATTTTACACGTTGAGTTCTTAAGAACAAACTTTCCTTTTTTCAACCACTCATCCCACGAATATAATAATAAAGATAAAAACATTTCTCCGTATAACCAATCCCAGATATGTAGGTTTTCCACTAGGCAAACTGCATATATGGATCGTTCATAGTACCATCTAAACCATAAATTTTATTATTCTCAAATACGATGTGTCTGTGTAGATCATGTATGGAAAAAAGGTCCATTCCTCATATCATGTCTCCAACTCATAGAACTTTCCGATGAACGTAAAGATACCGGCGCACTTTGACCTCCTGATACGAGCTTTTGGAATTTCCTGTCTCATCCTCCCAACAGACAGATAGACATCTTTGAAGATGATATATGGCATATCCTCACTGCTTCAATTCCACTTTCCTGGTAAGATGGAAAACCGAAAAAGACATAATAAGAATTTCTCTTGGTCTGGTCAATAAACAAACTACTTATGAAACAAATGAGCAAAGTTTCCTGCCCACCCTCATACTTTCATGTACGAAATATTATTAAGAAATGCTCCTTATAAGCCCAGCAAGACAGATCGAATGGGGATTTCCCTACGCATACTGATTGCTACTTTTCGACTCTTTCCCTTTCCATTTCATATCTCCTAATTTAAGGCTTTAGAGACAAGGCATGAAATAAAATGGAGCTTCCCGGGTTGGCTGAATAGCTCTTTAAAGGCAAATCATGCTTGATTCCACATCAGTTCAGGATACTCAAGATCATCCATTTTGCCCAACATTAGATGCTCTGCTCGAAGGAAAATCTCCTACTTATGAGAATTGATCCCCCTCACATTACATACTTATGATTACGAGGAAGATATCTTTATATTAGGCTAATAAAACAAGAAATCTCTAACATTTTCCCATTTAAACATTCATGCTACAATAACTCCATGCTCCTTGGAAGGGGGAAACTAATAAAAATAATTTATAATTCCCCTTCATGCGAAATGGCATTTTAATAGAATTATGCCCCTCCTGAGGCTTTTTTCTATTAATGACACAATAAAAGGAATGAAAATGATTTAAATCACTTATTGAATAATTTTGACAAGATCTGGGAGTCCCGGCGTTCCTCTGAGGATCCTCAAGAGACTATTTGAGTGTAAGGTGTAAGTTGAAAGGAGAGGAAAAGGAAATGAAATGATGTCCTTCCGCCATCAGTTCTTTATTTATATGCATATATTCATCCCGATTCGGATTCAAACCTTTCCCTTTTCCCCAACATATAAGAAAGGTATGTATGGCCCACGGTGAGTACTAGTAGGAGATCCCCCTCCGCGTGTCCTATCTCTGCAAGATATACTCGAGCATTTCCAAGTTAAGAAATAAAATGAAGGAGAGATGACGATTCAATCTCACAGCTTGACAAGCACCTCGAACTCCTTGTCAAAATCTCTATATTTCTAAACAGAGTCGGTTCGTCCCCTTCTCCAACTTCTTCAGTTGACATCCAAGACAAAAGGGGTGAGAGAGAAAAGAATATATTTTGAAGGAACCCATTGAGCCACTGCCACAAAATTCTTTCCCCTTCTTCCTCCCTGCTCGTTGAATCGGATCTTCGATTTGAGCTATTCTATTATATTCCATCCTACACATTTTCATTCTCTCCTCAGCTGAGTGGGTCTGAGGAGTTTGAACAAGGTTTGAGGACGGTGGGCAAATATCCAACTCTCTCACCGAAGAGAAAGACCATAACCTCGTCCTCATCTTCCAGAATCACCGTTCGATTTTCAACTGCCTCTTCCCCATTCTAAAATGCTCCGATAGAAAGTCAATTCTCTCCAAATGCCTAGCCAAGACACGAGGGCTGGCAGAAGGAGAGCCTATATAGCTAATGCGTCCACACACATACATAGAAGCAGTTAGTTAGCTATAAGGTAAACTTGTGTTCCTTCTTTCGAGCCTCAATCCCCAATACCCCAATCAATAAGAGAGGAAGAAGGAAGGAGGAGAATCCCTGGCCAAATAAGACAAAAGGTTTGAAGAAGAAACTCACCTCCTCAGCAAACAAAATGATTCTCGAGCCTTTCCTTCTCCCACCGAGATCACACATCATTCCCTCCTTCACGCCAATTCACATTTCATTCGGAAAATCCATAAAATTTTACTCAAAAGGAAAGTGGGAAGGGAAAAAATATATATTCAGTAATTCCTATCTTTCGATTCTGGCAATAAGATTTCTCTCCTCTTTTCCCCGTTTTTAAACCTTGAGGGGGAAGGAAGAAGAATTTAATCATAAGATCTCCCTCTTCATCGTCCCATTTCTTTCCAAAGGTGCGGCTATGGGAAACGAGCCCAGAGAGGCTCAATTTCCATTCAGCTTCCCTTCGAATCTCAAAAACGGATGGTTTGGAATATTCGGGAGTAAGTCGGCGAAGAAAATCGGTCCTACCTCTTCCACACTTTAAAAAACGGGGAAAATGGGAAAAGAAGAGTTTTAAATTACTTTTTTCTTCATTCTCCCTGACATCTTTCCTCTCCAATGATTTTAATCGAGGAGGAGCATTGAATACAAAGGAAAAGGCGGATCATCCGCCGAAGCTCCTCAACAGCCCCAACACAAAATCCACCATCATTTGAATTGACAAACAATTCGAGTTTAAATTATTCATTCCAAGTGAAAATCTTCGTGAGGAGATAAAGGCTCCAATTGTTTCAAGATGCATACTTTTAGCTCATCAGGAGATTCAAAGCCGCGCATTTTATTTTCTCTTTCTCCTTTCCTATTCGTGTAATTTATTCATGTTCCTTTCATGGAGTTCCCCATATAAAGTAAAAGTTTACGCTCCCACATTTCCATAAAAAGAGAACCTCTAATGCTATTTCAATTCAAACTTTGTTCATTCCAAAAACCAAGTTAGACGTACCTCGACATAAACGCACATAGCTTCGGAATGTGTATAAAAACACTGCCGAGAAAGAAAATACAACTGCGCTCTCAAATGCCCATTTAAGCATAAGAGAGTAGAAGAAAGTGAAGAATGTCCACATGGAGGTCCCAAGGCAGATGAAGAAAGAAGTACTTATGCATTTATGTATGGACGAATTTCAAGAGGAGGAAAGCGAAATAAGACCAAATCGCCTACTCCACCTACTGAATTTTAACCATGAGAAAGGGAAAAGGAGACGTGAATCTATCATTCACCTCGTATACCATATTATTATTACTACATATATTAGCATATATGAAAACTTGAAATATTTACTCACATTTCCGTTCTTTGACCGGAAAACCTCGGTATCGAGATTGAGAAGAAAAAACCCTAATGCGAATAAATTTAATTCAAACTTGGTTTTATACTCTAAATCTTGATTTTTCACCTCTTTCAATTGATTTCTAATCAAGCTAACCACATTTTTAGTAAGTTATCTGAATCATTGGGTATTTGAGGCAAATAAATACCTGAAGCTTTTATAAATTTGAATGATAGAGATATTGATATTCAATCTAATGAATAAGTATTTCACTCAAAAAGTGAATGAATGCAAGTTTTAGATGCGTTCTTACCAGGGTTTCTTTTCTTCATTTTCTCCCCCATTCAGATTGGAGCTTTCTTTTATACTTCCTATTGAGTCAAACCGTTCGTCTCCCAACAAATATTATTCACACTCTCCTCACTTAACTATTCACGTCAAAAAATATTATTTATAGGGAGTCAGAGGAAACAATATAGGCTTTTAAGGGCGAAATATATTAGTATATCGAGAACATTGAGTTGAAATATGAACGAGACTTGAATATTACAACATAAGGTTTCCATTTCATTCTCTCTTTCTCCGACCTACATCCTTTTTTCTCTTACATGCACGCAGACCATGAACGGAGAAATAAATTTTCATTAAAATTTCAAGATTGATTAATGATTAAGCCCACAAATCTTCTGAGAGAGTAATTTGGGAAAGATCGAAACTTCCATTAGGAAGGCCTTGTACAATTTATAGAATCTTTAGACAAATTAATTATGCATCTTTACCCTTTGTAAATCTTAAAACAAATATTTGCCAATAAATTCTCTGAATTGAATGAAGGGCTAAGGAGGATTATGCATTCACTTTCCTTTAAATGCATGTAGTTTCAAATGGTTATATCGTGGAAATTTATTAATCCTTTTCGTATTGACCATTGAAGTAAATTTGTGTAAATTAAGTTTCAGTAATTATGCAAAACTAACATTTCGTTTCAATTTAATATAACCGTTTTAGACTCACTAATTTAGTTTCACTTTCAAACTACAAACTCATTTCATTTCGTCCAATCCCATATAATACAAGGAAATATGTAGAATGTGAAAATGAGATACAGTAAATCGAAATTGTAGACTTCGGAATGTTTACCCACGACATGAATTCAAAGCTAAAATTCCTAAATTGCACGTTCAAAATGAACTGTAAATGAGACATAAATTGAATATTCTGGGTGAATGTAGATTGTAGTAGCTTTGTTTTCATTCAGAGATTGGACAATTATATAAATCACATCAGAGAAAATTTCCATTAGAATACAACATACACCTACTTTCAAAATGTACATTTTAATACTTCAATTCGATTAATTTAATCGTTTTCAATATATTTTATAGAATGTGAATGTAAGAATTGCAAACCAATTTATAATTTATATTTATAGCTGGTATAGACAGAGTCTGGAAAATCATATTAGTAGAAAACACATTACACGAAGTAATTAATATTACATGAGATGGGATTAGTTTCGTGGTTGCGAGGTATGAGAGTCAAATAGCTTTTATTGCATTTCTCTTATTCATTCATATTAGAAATAGCAGAATTTCATTTGGAGGCGTTTCCGGGAGGCAACCGTTCTTGGATAATTTCCGTATTTCAATCATTTAAGGATTAACCTCTCAAAATCTTTTGGAAAGACGAGAGGAAGAGTAATTGAAAACGACGTATAAGGGTACTCAAATAGTTTTGTATAGCTCAAAGCTTAAAGAATTCCGTTTTCGACAGCCACTATCATGGGGGAGAATTATAGAGACAAATTCGAGGAACGTTATACTTTTTCAAATCCGAGAAAATATTACGTGTTCGTGTGTTAAAATGGAAGTCATGTTGTGTCCTGAATAACCAATTTTAGTCTGACGATATATGAAAATGTATTCAAACAAATGCATTTTATTTAAACCATGAAAATTAAATTTAAAAGTGAAGCGACGTAAAGAAATGAAAAGACATTTTATTTTGTATATTTTAGAAAGCGTCAGCCAATAAACTAATTAAGGAACTTTCATAATATTTTCAAACAACATACACACATCACCTAAATCAATTCGTCAGGGCAAGTAAGTTTCAGTATAATTTTGATGAAATCAATTAGAAGAGGTAGAGGGAAAAGGCCACATTGGCCTTACAGTCAGTAATACTGGAACGTCCTAAATTCCCCTTCGTAACTTTTAATAGGCGAACATAAAAACAAAGACAAGAGATGAGAAAAGAAGACGTATATCCCAAGTTAATACTTTCCCAGCAGGATAAATGGAAAATCGAAAAGTCGGCGAATTTTGGCAATCGGGAAGAGAGTAACGTAAAGATAAATGTCCTTCTATTTCTCCCCTTTTCCTTTCTCTCCACCACTCACTTCCATATCTATTCCTCATCTGTGAGCCAACAAGGCCACATACATTCAGAAATGGAAGATTGGACAAGGGGAACAAACTCCTTGGAGAGCGGAAGAGAAGAGAAAGTAAAAAATTCTCATCAAATTTCTTCAATTGCTTCTCATCTCAACCACTCCCTTACACCGTCAACCAGTTTCACAAGCCTGAAGAAAAGGATGAAAGCCCATCGAGAGACTCAGAATTGGAATTCGAATACTTGGAAATCTCCAGACGAAGATGGTCTTTATGGAGAAAGTACCTTCGTTTCACTTCAGATCACCAAAACTCCCCGGCTTGTACGATAGATAGACTCTGAGTCAGTAGTGATTCTTCGCCCAGATTTTTATTGCTCACCGACCACCATCTTCACCGAGAGAGACCTCCGAAACCCAGATGAGCAAAAACTTTCTCTACTCACAAGCTTTTATGGACATTCTTAGATTGAACAGATGAAAAATACTTCGTGTGTAAATACAAATGTTCCGTTATTTCATCACTCTTTGACAAATCCATCTTAGAATGTTCTAATGTTTAATCACAACCCCTATATATTTTCCTTTGTCTGACAAAATTTGACAACTGCCATTGTCGTGGATTGACGTCATCCCTTTTAATTCCTCCTCAAAATTTGTCTTTTATCTCTCGTAAATAATCAATGAGCTCATTGAGACAACGTTAAAGCATAAATTAGTGAAATGTTAATTATAGATGCTTAAGCAAAATTAACTAACAATTAAATAATATCGTTAAGCTGGTAATGCTAATAAGAAAAATGGGATATTGGATTATCCACATAACGTCGACTTGGTAAACACCCGAGTTGTAAAATCTTTAAATTATGAAGCTCAAGCCTCGTCCGTAACTTTTATGGTAATAGTTAAAAGTTAAGGTTCAATAGGTTTAATATTATGAAGAGGCCTTCCTGGCATTAAAAAGAGTATAGGTAGTTATTGGTAGTTAATAAGATGGAGTAGGTTCCTCCATGTATCCCATTCTAAACTGAAGAGGCTCCAAGACCAGATGGTCCCTTGTTGAAAACAATGGAAATTATATGAAAAGGCCGATGGAGGAGATAGCCATTTACGAAACGGGGTAACATTGGCTAGAAGATCGCAATTCCAACCGGAGAACGAAGTTCGGAGTGTTCGGACTTTTCAAGTATCCATTCACTTTTATTTCCCATTTACCTCAATAACAATTCCCTGGGAGGAAGATCCAGGGAAAAGAAGTGGTTATCAGAACAACACCTCTTTTCCTCCCCTCTTATGAGGAATTCTCCTCGTGAGTAGAAGATCAAAGGTAGCATTACCAAGGTAAGCCTTCCGTGAGCCGTTTTCCTTCCGTCCAATATATTCAACTAATATTATCTTATCATGCCCCATTTCCTTTCATAAGTGCCATCCAAAATGGTAAATACGCGCTAGAGACAAAATGACCAAAAAGATGGCCACGTATTGAGACCAATTTGAGTCCTCATTCTAAATTCTTGACAGCTCTTTACCAACAACATTTAGATAAAAGACTCGCCAATAAAACTTTTGCCAAATCTTTACTACTTTATGAAAGTCTTTATAATTTTATAAAATAACTTTAGAATGACGTTTAAACCTTTAATGGTAAAAAGCGAGTAAACCTAAACAGAGATTGGAATTAGAACAAGTTGTTTTTGTGAATACCTCTAATTACTGTGCGTTACTCATTTCTGTAACAGAGGAGAAATATTTTCATGGAAAATAGAAAATATTACCCTGAAATCGCAAAAGTGTTAAGTATTCTTAACTATTAAAAACTTAACTATTAAATCGGTGGATTCCGATGAAGCGCAGATTCATTGAAAACTGCACAAAAAATTCAAAAAATTACATTTAGTTTATCAAAATACTAGGTAAAAATTGGAAATTATTGAGATTGATATGTCAATTCCTATTTTACGATGATGTAGTTTAAAAAAAATTCCGTTTCCAACCACTCATTGCATTTCATCCGAATCCATCTAATATTAGATAATATTAGATCAATTTAATTTTTTCTTCATAGAAATCATATTTATGAATTCATTATAAGGATTTGGCTAATATGCTAGATTCCAGGGTACCATGAAAATACTTCTCTGCTACAGAAATGAGTAACGCACAGTATATAAAAAAAACTGAAGAAAGATAGCAGAAAAAAGTTATATAATCTCTAATTAATTTAATCTTAATTTTATTACATGGGAGAAATAATCTCCTTTAGCTAATAAATTGAAGTAAGACGAATCCTTTTCTTAAAATGCTGATGTGAGAAGATTAATATAATTACAAGATTGAGCCGATGAGATCAGGTTTTGAGCAGACGTGATTAAATTCTCGACTCTTATTCTAGTTGAATTATCAGGGAAGTCAATTTTGGCCAATTAAGAAGAGGACCCTCGAGGAAAAGGAAATTCAATTAGAAATAACATTCGGTAAATGACAAGCAAAGGAGGCAGAGAAGGAAATCATTCGTATTCCCCAAGTAGTCCCTAATGGTAAGTAAGTAGACAAATGGTGATATATGGACATAACATAGCCAACGATAGTTATAAGAAATATCTGAATTCAATTTTCAGGTTTGGTACTCGGAGGAGATTAAGCTACCCATATATAGACAACATGTATTAATTTTAAAACATTAATTAAAATTTAATGGTAAAGGCATTTGAATTCGCAGAGCTGGTAATAATTTAATTTAAAAAGTTTATCTTAATTAAAATATAAGATATTTAGCTATCAATTAAGTACTATCATTTAGTAATTTAAACCCTCAAACTACTAATGAAATATCATTAAAAATTACCAAACAAAAATTATGCTAATGGTTTAAAAGAGACAGACTATATTATGTAAGCAATAAACAACGTAATGATGAAATATAGAGGTAATTGAATAATTTGTAATGTTAGGTAATTTAAGGAAAATTATCTGCCTGCGAGGATGAAGATCAAAGGATGGGACATTGTGTAATTAAAGGGTCCTTTGAAGTCTGTGAACGTGAGAGAGGGTTTGAAAGTGTTCACGAGCTCTCCTTTACCAAAAGGCACCAAAACGATTTCATGTCTCTTCCTCCTTTATTCTTGTCTAGGGACTCCGATAAAGTTTAGCTCATAAAGTACCTTTAGTACGTAATTAGCCCAATCTGAGCTTATAATTGTCAGTGGTATGGACCAATGGTGTTGCAACCACGAAGGAAGGAAATCGAAACAGCGTCACTGGCAAAGAAGACTTACCTTCTATCCAACCCAACAACCCACACGCAATGGAATTCAGTTAAAGTTTTCTTTTTCGGGAAATAAAACTGGGAGACTCTAGGTAGAGAAATGCTCATAATTTACAAAACAATGCCCGAAACCAACATTTCTATCAACATTTATTTCTCCCACACAAAACCCCAAACTCATAATTACTTCAAAAAGACACCTCTTTCATTAAACTTGGTCATTGTTCTCCGAGCTCAAGAGCCTATCTCGCCTCTTCAACCAGGGAAATTTACAGCGAGGGAGAAATATTGCATCAAACGACTCCCAATTCAAAACATAACTCAACCTCCTATTATATGCATCAAGGAGGAGAATGGGCAAATGGTATCCAAAGGTCGTGAAAAGTAGAATAATACCCTCAACAGAGTGAGAGTAAATGTTTATGAGAAAGTGAATAAAATCGGAGGAGCGTAAAATGCTTAACTATCCTCCCACCATATACGTATACACACATTACATACCTCTAGTGACTTAAGGGAAGTGTCTATACCAGTACTTATGATTACTTATTTGACTTTCTCGGTTTCCACGTTGCACGTTTCCACAAATGAAAAGGGAAATACATATGCCCGTCCATTGTTTGAAATTGTGCATGATGTAAAAAATAAAAGTTTAACATGAGTTTTTATTAACCATACCTCCTTGAGGAGCCTTGAAATTGGGTACATAACGTTTATACATATATTCAAATAACTTATCCTCAAACGGAGGTCTCTTTATAGAGTTGGCACAGAGGCACATAACTTCTCTGTCTTTATTTAGTAATCAGAAATTTGACTCTCCGTCGACTCTTTCCCTTCCTCCGTCCCTTTCAGATTGAGGCGGATCTCGTAGTAATGTTCTTTGGGAATATCTTTTCATTTTATCTCTTGGAGTCGGGTTGGAAGAAGTGGAACTTAATATCGCTTCCTTAATAGAAGGCTCAATGTGTCCAAAATACGCTCATCAGCCTCACGCACATTGGTATTACTTTTGAACACCCCGAGGTCTTTTAATTCTCAGACCTTACGGCTCAACTTTTCTCTCGAAGGACATTACATTAAAGCCTAATATCACCCAAATATGACTCTTCCCTCCCAAGCCCTCAAACTCAAATTGAAGGAGTGCTCTAGTAGGGCAAATTACGTTGAATTAATTTCGAATTTGTATTTAGAACAACCTTCATGCATAATTCATTTAGAGGAGCATACACGTTGCCACTAAATGATTCCTTACAGTATAGTGACTAAAAGGCTGAGAAAGAGTATATGTGCATAGCCGAGTACAAGGAATATACTACGTCCTCATCAATAAGAGACGGAAAGAGTTAAATACGAGTTCCCTCAACACAAAATAAAATGTATAGTTAATACCATACACACTCTTTCTCAAGTTTCTCATTCTAATTTCCTCTCGTCGGAAGGAGTGAAAGGTTAAAAACTTTTCTCTATACACTTTTTCCTGTAAAAGTTTTCCACCATTGAAAACTTTGTGGAACCTCAGGAGAGGGAAAATGAAAGAAGAAAATAGTCTTATAAGAATCAAAGATAACAAAACTTTACATAGGTAGTATAAAATAATGCATCACATTTTCTAAAAGCTCAAAAACTCTCCGAGTATAAGAGACTAATTCATTTAGGTATAATAATTAACAAAGAATTTAATGATGGGTAACTTTAATCATATTTGCTTAATCCTTCTTTTCAAGAGATGATAAGCTCTAACATTTTCTCAGACCTTGAGTCTGAAAGTCGTGGGTACTTAAATAAAGATGTGTAAATGAAGCTATACCCTATATGAGTGAAAAAATTAAAGTTTGACAATTCTTAATCTCCAATCCGCCTCTTCAATACGCGGAGGAGTAATGAGATAAAATGAATTAAATGTTCCACTTCTAAACTCACCCTTGGCACTCGACGGACGTGTCAGTTTACGTATAATGGGCACGAAAGGTTTTTACAAAGTTTAATTACAACTTCTTCTCAAACTCAAAGTTGTTTCCTCCCTTGGCTTAGCGACAACTCGTAAACTTCGAAGGGAGAATTTTCCTAGATCGATTCAAAGGATAAAAGTGAGATTTATGTAGGATAAGAAGATGAAGCCCAGAGAACCCAACTGACAGTGACAGACGTTGAATACATATTTAAATATCAATATTCTCCAAATCCCTTTTCCCCAAATAACGTCCTTAGTATTTTGATCACAAAATAATTAAAAGTTTTGGTTGCTCAAAAGAATCTCATCTACTCCTCATCGTAATTGATGAAAAACATTTATTCATTCTAACGAGCAAAGAGATAACAAGTGTAGAAATAAGTAGTACTATCTTATTCCGATCACGCAGATTCACCATCAAAGAAAAAGATACGCGATATAAACCCCCACAAAATCATTATTTACCTTAAAAGGAAAAACTCATTTAAAAATTGAGGTCATTTGAAATTAATCAATTATAAGAATTAAAAATATTTTTAGCTAGATAATTGTAAAAGTTAATTTTATTTTCAAAGGGTTTTTAAATGATGGAATAGTACGAAGAAAAAATGTGTTTAGGTATGTGTATCCTGTCCCACTTTAACGTAATCATAGACTTAATTTAATTTCTTGAGATCAACTCAAATTAAAAAGCGTATTATTTCATTCATTTATAAAAAAACCTTTCATTGTATATTACAATATAATTTAATAAAAAATCCACATGTTGGGCTTAACATCGTTTTATTAGAAAACTCTCATAATGATTTCTCCCAAATCTTTATGCACAAGATGTTACACAAGGCATATACCCATAGAGAAAACCTATCAAAATAAATCAATAGAGTTAGAAGAACAATCTAATAAGTTGAAGTTACGAGAACATAACCTGCAATTTAAAAAACGAAATCACTCGTTCGCATGTTATTACTTTATAACCCATAAATTTGAAGCCGAACTCTCGAAAAACTTCCGAGTTTATGCAGGAGAAGAGTAAGAATTCGGAAATTTAGGTGAGAAAAAAACTCATTACGAAAATCGATTGCGTAATGATTCCACAAACGCGTCTTTGAGAGGAAAAGCTGGAGTGAAGGAATAATATTTTAAGAGTTGAATAATCCATTTTCCCTCTGAATGAACCCTCGAAAATGATTTCTTTTTCGACCTACGACCCATTCAAGGAAAAATGAAGATACAGGGAGTCGAGGCGGATAGAGTGAAAATATCTGGTGAAAGAAGAAAATATAAAGTGGAAGCCTTTCTCCTCCGCCTTTTAGACCTTTCATCCTAATGAAATGTCTTCACAAGGGGATTCTCCTTCAATGGAATCCTTCCAGCTCTCCAACAAGAGGCATCAGAGTGGAAAGAGGGACACAGAATTGGGAGAAACATGTTTTTAACATTTACTCCGCTTCTTTACAGTTCCCATCAGAGGAGCTGAAAGTCTTTAAATTTCCAGTCTCTTCCCCCTCTGTGGATTCCAAAGAGCCTTCATCGTTATATGAAAAAGAACCAGGGCAAATAACTGTAACAGGGGTTCACTAACTATGAAACTTTTTATTTATATCTCATCCAATTCTCCTCACATTTTGGCATCATTCCCTTCAAGAGGCATGTCACTGAACTTGAAGGTCTTTCCAACACTCCTCCCTTGAATCGAAATCAAATCTCGCTAAATAAAGCCAGGATGCATCGCGATGCTACTTATTTTTGTAACTAGGTCAATTGGATGCGCTTCCTCATTGAAGTTAGCCCTGGTAATTCCGAGAAACGCTCTCCTCCAAGACAAAAATGGTAATGGCGAACGGGAGGCTCCTATACAATTTATTTATCCTCGAAGGAGATCCTTCCCAGCCATCTTCAGAGCTCCTCTCGGTTCTTGGAGAAACTTGGGAAAAGAGGAGAGCGAAAAAGTTTGTAAATTTCTTCCATCCTCACCGACATGCGCCGGGGTGGACGGGCCTCTGGCACAGAAGCTGCCCACCCAGCCTTCCTCATCCTACTTCGAGAGCCTACTACAAGAAATCCGATTTCGCCCGAACCAGTCCTGCAAAAACTTCCTCGAACCTACCCGTTTTTCCACAAAGAGAGGCACACATTCATTCTGAAACAAGAACGACACAGACCCTAAAAATAGCTAGTGATTCCCCTTATGTTCTTCCTCTATTCTCCTTTTAAACGCTTCCTCTTCATTCGCAATCACTACTTTCTGTCAATCTCTTTTATGCATATTCAATTTCTCTTCAACCTCCCTCGACTCCCAAGATCCCCTCCACAAACAGACTCCAGGACGTGTGAAGTGAACTTTGACAAGGAATTCGAGTGCTTCAAACACTCAGTCATTCCATACATTCGATTTCTTCTCCTTCAGAGACGAGAATTGAATAGGTATTCCTCCTTTCGCATCTTCTCACTTAACCAAACGATTTACAAAGTTCTTTCCCTTTTACGGCTTCAAATTCTTTACAAAGTATCCAATCTCATTAAACAGTCCTAATGTAAAAAAGATAGAGAGGCTCCCGGAAAGAGCCCTCCGAAATTCCATAAAACTAAACATGCTCTTTCCCTTTCTTTAACTAACTAACTCATTTTATGTATGAGTAATAAAAGGGTCCTAGAGAAAGGTAAAAAAGGAGTGAAAGTTCGATCAAACGACCTTCTACTCTCTTTTTATTATAAAGGACAATAAAGCACAGTCTTCTTCATGCAAGAGACAGAACGGGGTCTTAACATGAAGGAGAATGAGAGTCAACTGTGCAGAAGTAGAATGCCAATACCTACCACACACAATCAACATGCACGAAGGGAATATAAGTATGCTCACCCGAGGTCCTGATCCCTTCATTCCGCCACTGTACGCCCACCCGTTAACGAGAACGGGGAGGAATGAAACGACACTCCCTCACATTTACCATTATTGAAACAATCCAAAAAAAACTTGTGCAAGTCTTCCTTCATATTTTAACCATTTCTAAAACATTGCTCACCTAATAAAAACCCAATTAGTTTACAATTTACACAGCAATTAGTTGAATTGTTCATTTTCCTATAAAAGGCAACATTATTAACAACCTTTCAACATGTTTTGTTCAATAATACTAATATAATAAACCATTGTCTTCACATTTCATAATTAATATTTATACGATTAAATAATATTAATAAAATGTTTTTAAGTAAATTCTTTTAAAAATGTAATAATCTGTGAATTAATGTTAAAAAATATTTTCAATAATTTTAAAAACTTTAATTTTTTAAATGAAATAAAAATTCAACTATTCAAAAGAATTTTAAAATTATTATTTTTAAATATATAAGAGAAATCTTAATTATTTTCTAATAAAAAATGGTCTTCCAAGCTGTCATGTAAGATGTGAAGCGAAAGTAGCAGATGGTAAAAAGAGAAGGTGACCTCGAGTCAATCCAACGGATAAATCCCATCTAAGGCCAGTTTGATTCCCCCCGATTATTGCGAAGGAATGAAGTATCGAATCATTTTTCCTTTTCATTCTTCCTTATGAAGTAACTCATCAACTTCTTTTTGAAGAGACCAGCGTAGCGGAATGGAAAGTTTTTGGTAAATTTCATCTCTTCTCAACGAGAAAGATCATTCATTATGAGAGGGAAAGTTCTTCTCTTCATCCTCTCTCAAGCTTCTCTTTCTATTCTAGAAGTTCAGGTGAGCGTTTTCTTTTTATCTTTCCTCTTCAAGATCAAATAACATCTTCTTTCATACAAAGCACGATCCACTTATCACTACATACATTCTTACATGTATAGCTGCTTTCAAAGGAGCCTACGCCTCAAATTAGTATCTCTCGAGTCCGATATCTTTTTAATCTCTATTGATCGACTCGAAGAGCGAAGGAACTTATAACTTCACATTTAATCTCCTTTAAGAGTAAGTCCCATGAGACAAAAGTGTGATGAAAAAACATGGATTACTCCATAGCATACTTAAATGAGACCCCTTTCAACCCAAGTATGATATTAACACCTAATAAATAGAATTGACTGTCAAGTTTAGGGATACAAAGGTAATAATGCTGGGCTGAAAGTAACTCTCCCTCTTTGTACTCTTCTCCACCCAATGGTGAGCCAATGATACGCCGATCATAAATTATGTTGCGTTTTATCGGAGAACTCCACTGAATAAAAGCTATTACGAACCTTTCTTAATTTCTCACGGAAACCAATTTTTTGAAAGACTGGACTATGGAGAGGAATGGAATTAGAAAATGTCAAAATCTGACTTTTACCCGATAACATTTCCCAACCCTTTTGTTCTCACTCCTCAAATTCCAATAGTGGCAGACACTTCAAAATGGTTTGAATGAGTAGGGCTGTCCTTCAGACCAAGAGACGAAACCAAACCGCGCCCTAAAACTTCTTCATTCCCACATTCTCGAATACCATGAAACTCGTCACGATTTCAACGGAACATTTCCAACCCAAAAACTTCAATCCCATTTTCCTAAAAGCATTCCAAATCAAATCAAAAGGACTTTATTTATATCCTTCAACAAAATGATTCCTCGACTTACATTCACTCAAATGAGAATCCCACTCTTGGAATGTGGATTCTCATTTCTAATCAAGCTAAAGGCCATTATATGCTCATACATATGTAGTTCTCCCCAAAACTAATTTATCCATTTGCTCTTAATAAGGCGGATCTGCGCGCGGGAGACCGGCCGTACAATACACGGAAAAGAAATGAAAAAAGATTAATACTTTATAGATCTGCGAGTGAATTTGGTGGGGAGTTTGGGGTTCTGGGAACTCCTTGGTCACTTCGTGACAAAATTGTAGTAGAGCTCTTTATGTGTCGGCTCAGGAAGAGAGGCAACAAGAAGTCCAATTTGAACTCTCATGAGGGAAACCCCTTTTATTTTTATACAATCCAGAGGCTTCGTCTAAGGCCGAGAAGAAAACTCTGGATTTCATTCCTATTATAAAGAAAGAATGAAAGGGGATGGAAACAAAATCTTTAGAGCTCAAAAAGTCGTGCCGACTCAACTCTCCTTCTGTAGAAGGAGGTACAGAGAGAGATAATGGATAACAAAACTTTCAAGACTCTTTTCCATCGTAAATGCGAAGGGATAAAGGAGTTTGAGAGAGGAGAGAGAAAAGAGAAAGGAAGTGCCCATGGCGAACTTGGTGGGAGGAAAGTGAAATGAAAGAGACCTTTTTCACTCCCTTTCCTTATTACTTGCCAAAAATCTCCTTCCAAGACCAAAACATGGCCTAAGAGGGAAACAATGATATATCATACAAACACATAAACAGAGACTTCACCAGAGAGAAAAAGCCAAAAATGCGATAACTTTGTGGCTTCTTATGTTCTCAAATGAGACTAGGGAATTAAATGTTTTCCTTCTTCACACCAAAACTTTCTCTCCTCGAAGTTATTCCAATGTACGTACATAAATTTCGGAAATGTCTAAATTAAACAAAGTGTTGAATATATATCTCTATTACACTTTAAAATTCTTAAAAGCTCATTGTGCTGTATCTGAAAGTATACGACTATCAAATTAAATTTTCACAAATAAATTCAATAAAGTTAGATTTAGAATCAAAAACAGAAATCAACGATAAGTTTGGAAGAGTGAAATTTTTAATAACTTTTTATAATAGAAATAATCTCTTATTTCAATATCATAAAGGGAATTTAAATAGTTAACTAGAAACTAAAATAA
Organism: Neelides sp. FZ-2019; assembly: GCA_009869795.1. Lineage (NCBI taxonomy): Eukaryota > Metazoa > Arthropoda > Collembola > Neelipleona > Neelidae > Neelides > Neelides sp. FZ-2019. Next base: position 44,125 of record VJMY01000285.1, read on the forward strand.
AAAAAGTATGTAGGTATAGACTATAGTAAAGTTTTATTTCTTGAAAAAATCAATATAAGGCAGAGACGCCATTTCTTTCTTGAAAAGTGATATTCTTTTCCGACCTATAGTATATCTCACAAGTTACAACATAAAAATATAAAAACCTCATAAAATATGAGCTTTGTAAAGGCAAGTCTAAATTATATTAACAGAGTTATATTTTATTTTTTAAATGATAAAAATTATAATGCTGTTAATTAAATTTTACTTCCAAATATCTTATCTGAAAAAATGAATTCTTAATATGAATAATAAACTGATAAGATTCATTATAAATATAAATAATAAAATTAATCAATCATATTTATTATTATCTTAAATATAAAATACTGAATGAAATTTCAATTCCATCCGTTTTCGATTACACATGAGATATCGAGTTCCCATTCTGCTAGGAAAGTAAAATATATAACATGATCTTTAGATAGAAAATCATTTCTATCTCTTCTCTACGCATGATTAACTTCTTTCTCTTTGAATTCTTTAAACAAATAAAAAATGAAGATATTTTTCCCATCTTCAATCCCAATGACCTAAAAAGCCTTTATTTTATTTTCCCTCCCGTGTCCTCTTTTGAAAAAATTGTATAAATTGCTACTAACTTGAAATAATGTAGAACGAATGGTTGTTTTTCATGCAAAGTTGTAAGTTGTTAATTGGCTCACGATAAGAATCGCTCAAGTGCTAGGGGTCGTTTAAAACGAAAAAGTAAATTAATTTACACAATCATGTCTCGCTCGAGGGCCCTATTCCTTAAACAAGAACGCAAAGACCCCATGAGTATGTATTTGGAGTATTTTTCTAGATTTAACTAAAAAAATCTCAAATGGGAAAAGTCCAAATACGCTCGCAATTTTCCTCGTATAGAGCAAATGAAAAGGGAAATGATATTTGGGAGAGAGTCAAGGAAGTCAAAACGGATTTCCTGACTTTTTGTCATTTGTCTGACAGAATGTCTCACGAATTCCATCCTTAATGGGATGGGCTTTCCCCAGCTTTTATCTTACTCCTACCTTTAGGGGGAAGCTCTGTGTAACTAACCTCCCTACTTTCTCACCCGAATTCACATTCGTCATATGAGGAGATTAAGTCTGTCAGAAAAAAGTAAGAGGGAAAGCAATAAGGAGCCATGAAATGAGACCCTTGTCACATATTAAGCCACTGCTGGGAACAACTCTACCTTTACGTGTATACACTCCCTCCGCCTATATCCCCGTTTCCTTTTTACTTCAAAGAACAAACAAGGAGAGATCTTTCGATTCCATTCCTCTAGGAAAAGTCACACGTTGTGGGTCTAATAAATACGCTTATAGATTGCATTTTAAGCCTTCTCTCATATCTCTCTATTAGGTGAGTCAACTGGGCATTTCTCCATCGCTCCACTTCCACCCAGGGTGAGGAAAAGTAGAGAGAAACTTTCTCTCTTAAATACCCAACTTGGTATGGATTTAATGCAGAAGGCTATTCAATCTAAAAGACGTTTCTCCGCGCCATATTCCTATTTCCAATGGTAAGCTTATTTTAGCTTTTGAATGACATATATATAAATTTTAATTCAAAGTCAAAGGCTTTTTCCCTTCCTTCCCTTAAAACAAACTTTCGCATCATGGTTTTTTAAACAATAGCTTAGCTCGCTTTTGTTAGAAATAAACTCAATAAATGTTTTTACATACAAGTTGACAAAGAAAAGGTAGAAAATTGCATTACTCGAAACACCATTGGTATTATAAAGAGCGAAAAGGGGAGAGTTTCCGCTAATTTATAAAGAGGATGAAGTGATAAACTGCAAAAATATTCAAGGGAATTGATCTCTTCCCCTTCTATCCATGGAACTATGTTCCCTTTGCTTATTATTGCATTATAAAAAAGGAATCCAGTTTAGTTGAATGAGGAAAGAGCGAGTCCTTCAATGTAAAATACTCTCGTAATTCTATTTACTCCCTTCAATGCATGTAAGAGTGGTGAATGAGATTTAATGCGGTGGGTTAGGATATATGAAAGGTTTCATGCGAGAGAGATTCGAGAACCACTAGAAGAGAGAAGGTATTACTTTTTTGACAAGAACTCATTTCGTAGATGTGATAAGTCGATTGGAAAGTATCCGTAATCAGCATCAAGAGTCACCACCACCTCTTTCCCTCGGCTCATCTCCTTTGAATGAAACTTTCTTTCAATATGAAAAGAATAAATGAGCCCTGAAAGTGAATTTACATTGACGCTCGTTCGTGAGAGAAACTCCAGTTCACATTCGTGCCAACATCAACGTAATGTTATGTTCCTCTTTCTCCCTTACAGGACAAGTATATACACTCTGGAATCGAATCTCACTTTTTCCTCTTCCCCAACCCATTTCACTCCAAGTCCAAGTTTTGTCGAGGAAAAAAGTTCTAGGAAAGTTTTCATGACTCTTCGGAACCTCTAACACCTTTCACCTCAGGAAACTTAGTAACTAGGTACGTCTCGAAGGAAATTGAAGACGAGTAGAGTTCTTCGTCAAGGCGGCACATTTATAGGCAATACGTGATTGTCAAGGGTCGTGATCTGGATATTTATAATCGAGCAGTTCACCCCATGTCATACCGAGCTATCACTTTCGAATAACTCAATTCATTCCATTCGGGAACCATGAATCATGTAAAATATAGCATAATGAAAGTCTGAACAAAATATATCAAAGTATAGATAAAGCATACAGGCCATTTCGCGAAGTTTGACTCTCGGCTGTACAATGAAAGCTACTTTCAAATACGCCTGACTTCTACGACTTTCCTTTAATTTATGCTTTCCCAAACTTGGGCCCGCGGAATGGAATTCCGCAGGCACACAGGGGGAGCGTCTTGAAGAGTAAACAAGTGAAATGCCATTAATTCGCCGAAGAAGACTGAGTGACATAGGAAGTTCCCCTATACATTCACTCGCTAGCTCCATTCACTCGCCCAGGCCCAAGGCTCGGACAAGGTGGGAGGGAGAGAAGGTGAAAGAGGTGCGAGATGGGAAGATGAGCGATTCTCGGGGATCGGGAAATTCCTCCTACTCCCCAACAGGCTCAACTTTCACGTAGCTTAATTTGGCAATTGTTAGTGTTTGGGGGGTCGTAGAGTTCTCAAGTAGAGTTAATAGGTTCAGACTCCCGGATATAATTTCCGTCCGGAGGGGCTGACGGTCTTTGAGCTTAGCTCGCCCTTGGAATGAGACGAGATTGCCAAAGCTAAAAGCTCAGAGAAGACACATATAATCAAGGGAAACCAGCATACAATATGGTAGTCAACATTACTTAACACATTCGTATTAACGTAGGTGCACACCGTAACGTAGTTCTTCAAAGCACACAATGTTTCGTCCAACCCTACCTTTGACGTCATCCACCTCTTTCAGATCCCAATCCTCCAACTTTAAAATCTTATTTCTTTTCCATTACTTCCTTTTCATGATATAATAGAGGGCTTAGCTTTTAAAACTCTGATTTAAAAAATTCATTTTTAGGTGATGCGAGACTCGAGTTCCAAACTCTGGAATTCTCCATTTGTCTTCAATGGCTGGACTCAATTGCCTTCGCTTTAGCTGGCTGAAACCGGGCCAAATTTCAAAAATGTATTTGGTCCCCTTCAACCAGCTGTAGTTGGCATTGCAATCATCATCTTGAGCCATGCATCTATCATCACCACACGAGTGGAAGTCATCGACCTTCAAGAGCTCGTCTTTGTCCATCACGAGCGAAACAGCGCACTTTCACCGGAAGACTTCTAACGAAAGGAAGGTAGTTCCCATTTCCCATTCTTTTCAAGAGGGAATTACAGACAGCCTCGTCACACAAATCATCATCCAAAGTCATCTTTAAAGACACTTTCTCACTTGAGAATGGCTTATCCTTGATAAATCACATTACCCGCCCCTCACGAAACGGTTCTCTCGAGCCCATCAGACACACCCAAACTTCCTCTTCTCCCGACCCCTTTCCACACCCTTTCATTCACTCCCAACTCAACGATGAAAAAATATAAAGCTCCAATGTGTCAAGTAATATTTTATATCGTAAATCCCAACCTATCACGTACTACCTCACATCAGTATTACAATTCATATTGTAAATCTGTCACGAGAACCAATTTCGACTCGCGCTCTAGTATACTCGTCTCTCCACACTTCCCATTTATTCCTTTTCTCCTCTTCAATCATTCGTGGAGAGTGCAATTTAAGTCGAAGAAATACATAAGAGTTGTTAAATGACCTCAACTTCTCGCGCTTTTTCTCACAATGCTTTTTCTATTCCAGCTCAAAATACTCGAGAGTCACAATGGAAGGAAAATTCAAAGAAAATAAAAATAGGTGGGCGAGATGTGAAAGGAGGAAACGAGTCTACCTGTCGGGAAAAAGAAGGCTTTTGGAATGCCATTAGCAGTTTAAATCTTAATCCTCCACCGCAAAAGAAGCTTTATAGAATAAAATGAGAGAAGTGGCACAATCCTTCTTCATACATAAATGCATACATTAAGTCCTCATATACAGGACAGACTAGGGAGGATTGTATCTCTAATATTTATAATGATTAAGACTTGCATGGCGAAGGTACACGTCCATCACTCTAAAAGCACGATTCATAATGAATAATGCAAAAATATAGTGGTTATATTCGGGTCTGAGTCGGCATTAAATGAGTCTTGCAACCTCTGCGAAAGTGTCATTTAAAATTTCCCATGAAGAGGAGGCGAGCATACGGAGAATATAAGTATGCTTCGTCCTTCGAGAGAATAAGCAGGGATGAAGAGAGAAAGCTGCCTGGGAAAAGGCTCACATTTCATCTCTCTAATCTAATTAAACTTGACTTTCCCACCCGAAAAATCCCAATTCCTTCGTTTCAAAGACCGATTATGTTTAAGAGGAAGAAGGCTGGCGAAGTCTCTTTGGAGTTGTGAGCCATGTTGTTTTCTTTACTCAAGACGCCTTGAGAGCTTCCCAAGCTCCCCTTTTAAATTATTACAGCGGACTCATAACTGGGTATAAAAGCTGCCAGCAGAGGATGGCGGAACGCGGGACGGCTCTCACGGTTTTAATCTCCCTAATAAAATAATGGTCGGAGGAAGTTGGTCCAGGAGAGCCTCTCCGACATTCATTTAAATTATGTCTAAAGGGAGAAGTGAAGGAGGAGTCGTCGCAAGGCTCCTTCTTTATATCATCACCATGAATCCTCGTTAAGGCCAATTCATCACCTCGGAAGAAGACATTAGGAGTGGGAACTGTGTTCAGCCCCACACTTGCAATTATTCCCAACGAGCCTCATCCCAATGGCTCAAACTTATCCCGAGCAGCAAACTTTATACGAACTTTCTACCGTGAGAAGAAGTTATAGAGATGAAGAGTCAGCTACACTATCTCCCCAGCTCCTCGTAAAGGGAGAGGTATGATGAGAATTTCCTCTCTTTTCTACTCGCTTCCTATAAAGGGGTCTGAATGAACGAAGTATTGCTTTTAAAATCATTCTCTCACTCTTCTTTTCACATTTAGAAAATAGACGAGCCGCGACCCATGCCCCCGAACCTATCCTTGATAAGACTAATGGGAATTCTTTTCTCAGCGAGGAAAACCTCTTTCATCTTTTCCCTCAACACATCCGAGACTCATAGAAAACTGGGTTTCATTTAAGAGAGTGAATCGACACCTCGAAAGTCTCTAAGGTAAATTATTCAAATTTCTTCTCTCGAGCTCCTAGCTATAGGGAAAGATGATTTCCCAAGATGGCTCACTATTGGCATCAAATCAAAGAACATTAATATTCATTCATTTTTATATATCTCTTTCATGCATTTGTAAATTAGAATGGAATTGGCAATCTAGATTCAATTCGCTAGCAAGAACCACAAGCCTCTTCGACACAACAACACACTCCTGACTCCGCGGGCAAACAGAGACATTCACATATTTCTCAAGTGGAAAAGTGGTACTTTCACTCTCTGCCTCTTTGTTACTCAACATTGCAAGGCTCTTCTCTATCTTTGTCAACTCATCCGTACTGAACGTTAATGATATCGAGCGGCCAACCGAGGATCTCACAACTCCTCTCCTATATCCTCGCCAGTCCGGAGTATAGGCATAGGGAGAAGAATGGATAGCCCGGCGACTCGGCTACTTCAGTTCCCAGCCAGAAGCCCGAACTCACAATTTCAAACTGTCAGGAGTGAGGGTGGAGAGAGTGGTGGAGCAAACACTTGCTTCCGCCCTGCCCTCGCTCGCCTCCTCTTCACAGGGCTCCGAGAATGTAACAAGAAGGAAGACGATCAATATCATTTGCCTAACGGCTTCGCCCTTCTTTCTCCCACTAATAGGAACTCGATCCCACTTGGGGATCCCTCAAAACGAACACTGCCGACATAAGAATAAAAACGACCACATCTCATTTTTCCAAATAACGATCTAACTCAGAAACGTGAAAATGATGAAACAAACACGAAAATATATACATGTTCAAAAACCTTCGCCGATATTTGATCTTTAAAAACTTTTTTTCTAATCTCACTCCTTGAACGGAAAAGATGCAAAATCTGCAGTTTGCCAACTGTCATAACTGCCAAAGGTTCCCTGCGATGTCTTCAAAAATTATATTTTCTGCCAAACCAGCACTTTCTCCCAACAGTGACTTGCATTTATAATGAATTCACTCCCCAAGGTTCGCTTATTTACTATAAGGAATAAATACTTTAACTTTAACTCGACATTTTGAGCCTCGAAATGAGAGAAGTAGCCACGGAATAATTCAACTCATCTTCCTTTCTTAAGACAAGGACTAAATTAACATTATAATTCCATTCCAACATATTAAGCAGAATTTTCGAGAATGAAAAATGGAAGACTTGGGAAGTGGAAAAGAGGTGTGAGGTTCCACTTTCCTCATGCGGCGAGGCGAAGAAATACATAATTGTTGGAATAAATGGGCCTGAAAATATCCGAGTAATGAAATGATGCTGACTCAAATAGAAATGAGAAGAAGATAAGTATAAAGGTGGGAAAAGGAAAGACCGCACATAGTCAGCTTGCACATTCAGCGCGGAAAATTAGAGGAAAGGACAAGGGAAGTACTCTTTAGAAGCGTTCAACTTCTTCTTTTACATTCGCGGCTATATCCTAACATTACTCAGCGTCACGACCCACACCAAATTACGAGGAAATTACCCTTATTATACTTTGTTCCCTTTAGTAGAGAAAAGTAACAGTGTCTCTCCCACCCTTCTTTCTCCCATCTAGTATACATAAATAACAGGAAGGAGCAGAAGAACCATAAAGGATCTTCTCCAACTTACAATTCCACAAAGACCTATCACTGAACCCATTCTATCCAAATATATTGCTCTCCTGTCTAACAGAAAAATAGCGAAACTCAAATTGCAAAACCCAACTACGTATAACTAGAATTAGGTTCGAGCATTTCATTCCTTTGAATTTACTTCTACAGTAATTACCTCTCATCATTCGCTCTTGCATTTACAATTCTTACAATAAAACTGTTATATTTATTTAATACAAATACTTATAAAATACAAAAACAAAAAAGTAAATCCAAAAACACAAATTTTAACCACAAAATTTACATCAATTCTAAATTAAATATCCGAATTGCAAACTTTAACAAAATTAAATTAATTAATTTATCAAATAAATGTTTGATATTTAGATTAATAAACTTCTTCCTTAGTTCAAAATAATGAAAATATTAAATGAAAGGCATGAAATATTTTTTGAATAAGTAATATGCATTAAAAAGTACTGACGTAGCATAAAATATTCTTCTGGCACGAATGGTTATTTTTATGAAAAAACAAATGGCCCGTATAATTTTCCTTTTTAATCCAAAGTTGTAAAAAGTAAAAGTGCAAAACTTTCATTCAACAACTTTATAATCGACCCACTTGAACTATCTGGAAGGTAGGGAGGAAATGAAAAAAATATAAAAAAATTCTCAAGTTCTTCCCATTTTCCCCAAAATGCGACGATAGAGAAGTAAAGTGGTCAAAAAATGGGATGATAATTCAACCCATAATAAACGATGTATAAAATATTATTTAATCTTATAGAAATGATTGTAAAAGTTTGAGAGTTTAAGTTAGAAGAAAAGTAGCCCATCAGTCATAGGTCAAATCTGTTCATTCGAGAAACCGTTATAACCCCCAAGTTATATCCTCCTTCCTTCCAAACCTCGAAACCCGAGAGACTCGATTATAAAAACTTTAATGAGAAAAGTAAAGAGAGTGTGAAGCTTTCATTCGTAATTGACTAATGACTATGAGAGAGACAAAACGTGGAAGGAAGTTGATTAGCTATAGTAGAAGAAATGAGAGAAAGTAGAGCTTAATCTTCCGCCATCATCATCAAATGCCAATCCATACCTCGTAATTCTTCTATAATATGATGACTAAAGGCTTCCTTTGAGAGAATATTATAAGAAAACCGCAATCTCTCACAATTAGGAAGGGAAAGTTTGATTCCTCCCCGAATCTAAATTCTGACACGAAGCTCAGCTCACCTTTCAAATAATTCCACAATCGAAGAGACAAGAAGGGAAATCATGGCGGTGTGGCGGGCAGAACAGATCCCGACGAGCACAAGTAGCGAGAGTGGAATATCCCTTTTCTCTGTATATGAAATCCCATAGGCTTCCTCTCTCGTCTTCCCATTGAATGGTAAAGTGCGAGGAGGCGAATGTATTTCACTCCTAAGGTTAATTACATTACCATTATTATCTGATAACAAAAGCTTATAGTCTGAAGATAAATTACCTCTTTCTCCTTAACAAACCGAGCCTACTTTCACTCTCCAAATGTACGCTCTCACTTCAACTTTCCCCGTTCCCGTTCATCGCACTCCCTCCATTTCCAAATAAAGGGCGGAGTGGAAGTAGGAAGGCACGTGCCGTGAATTGCAATTCACAGTTTCGACTCAACCAGGGCTTAAGACTTTTATTGCTAATCAAACTCATTCTCTCTTCGGACGCCTCTTAAGATTCAAAATTGGAATGAAATCGAAGCGAAAAGATGCAGTCTTCGACAAAGATAAGTTTATATATGCTCTTACATACTTCACCCTCTTATAGGGCACAGGGTAAAAGAAGAATAAAAGATATTAATACCCGGTTTCTCCCAGCAAACTCGTTTACATTCCCGAGAGTTTCGGAAGTGGAATTTATAAATTTTCTTTTACCGCAAGCCCCGTAGCTCCTTAATAATAACTTAATAATAATATCAAAGGAGAGTCACAACAGGAATCCCCTTTTCATCATTGGAGAGAAATGGACTTCTCCTTGCTCCTTCAATTTACGTGCTTTCGCTCTCTCTCTCTCCCTCTCTCTCCCTGCAAAGAGATGAATTCTCTTTACATGGAAATTGAGCTGAGACAGAAGATCGCATTTGGATTCCTACACTCACTGGAACTCACAGCTTGTCATCTCTAACTACCTTCATATTCTCCCTTCTGTCTTCCGTCGTTATTCTTTTATTAATCATCCAGGAGCGGGGATTCATGCTGAAGCGAATCTCTTCCTCATCATTCAGTGTCTCCGCTCCTAAAACTTATCCCTATAAAATGCTCCACGCACCAGTTCCCAGAATCTTAATTATATAGACCCAATCTTTTTTTATTGTTAGTAGGTATCAGTATAAGGGCAATATGTTTTTTCACTCATCGTCAATTCACGCTACGTTAGGTTTAATTATATGGAATTTGGGATTTAATTATATGACATTTCATTCAAGCTTTTTTATTAAAAATGTGCCGTTGTCATTCAATTCAACAATATTTTAAAATAGAGGTATACTGGAAATCTAATTTAAAATTTCTCATTTCACACTTTGTAGTTCACATTTCATTGATACCCAAAATATTTAAGTTGGCTTTTATAAATCAATGCATTTGTTAAATTTTAAGGCTAATTAAACAAAGTCCTGTGAAAAAGAAAATTTAGATCGAATAATTTTAAAGCTCACAATAAGTTGTTAATAATTATTTTATTTGTAATAAATGTATGAAGTATGAATATGACTTTGATTTAATAAAGTCACTTCAACTCTCAAACAAATGTCTGTAGAGTAAGAGTAAGAGTAAGAGTAAGAGTAAGAGTAAGATGTTTTTAACTTGAGAGAATTTGCTCGATGTGTTCAAGAATATAAGGATCTTCCTATAGTATGTATAAACAAAATACAAAAGTTTCGAGTGACAAACAACCCATTATTTCATTTAATTAAGCAGAAAGTTCTGTTTGATTCAAAGAATAGAATTACATCAATAGAATTGCATCATTACATTTTCTCCCTCAAGTTGAAGAAGGAGGTCAGACAATGGATTCATTGTTTACACACAGAATGTAGAGGACCCAGTAAAATAATGGGAGAAAGCAAAGACCTTTTCAACTCCCTCGCTATGATCTATCAGTAAATGAGGATTTACTAAAGGAATTTCTCCCCCCACTCGAGGAAAAATGTTGATGTTAGATAAATAAGATGGTGTGTTTTGTAAGGAGGGCTAATGCTGGCGGAATGTGGATTCGACCTCGATGGTCATAATAAGTACATATAGGAGTGAAAGTGAGAATCTCGTCCGAACTGATATGAACCGGCCTCCGTATCATTAGGTCTGCAGCAGGTTCTGGGCGGACTGTGAGGAGCAGTAGCTTATATATTCCTTTACTGCGTCGAGCGAATAGGCCCTCGTCATCAATATTATATGTAGAAGCCCTGATGATTTGAGCTATATTTCATTCCAGATTAGCCTCCTCTCTCCTTTCCTTTACTTAATGCTCTTACACGCACTGGAGGTTCTTCCCAACCCTCGGGTTCTCCGTCAGGAGGCTAAAGATCTCTCAACTCCACTCGACACACAAACAGCTTATTTCTCCCATGTCGTTTATCACTCTCAACTTAAAGATGTAGTAGGTGAAGCAAGTTTTTATTCCTCTCCACATATCTTTTCCCTCTCCTCTCTTCCTTGGCGCAATGAAGGAAAGTTTGAAACTCCTCAACAACTCAGCTCACTTCAATTCCATGCTCGCAAAAATGAAACATCATGATAGGAAAGTGCTCGGACAACTTGATAAAGTCACATTTTAACCCCTGTGAATGATCCTCACTCGGCGCCTCATATTATTTGGCCTCTTTGCTCCTTTGCTTTCTAAATACATCGAGAAAATCGAGAATGAAAAGCCCAGCCTAAGCTGGCCAATAATAATCCTAGCCAACTTTTCAACTCGAAAGTGGTTTGAAGTGCACTCGAAACAACTTGGATGCTCCGAGCAAACAAGAGAATGGTTGAGAAAATGCTTCCATGTACGAACCCATGACATGAAAAACTCTTTTATGAAAAGAACAAGGCCATATAGTATATCCACCCTCGTTTTTTCTACTTTTCTTCAATGTGGAAAGTTTTTGAAATGATCTCTCTCCACCGCCATTTCATCGCCTAAAGGACGAACGATATTAAAGACATTTATTTAACATAAACTAATCTTCCTCTTGGATTCCTACCTTCAACAGAGATATCCTTCATGTTTCATACGAGCGATTTAAATTTGTTGCCCGGGTCTCTCCGCATCTCCGCCCTAGTTCTCCCGACCACTGAGACTCTTCATCCCGAATTTCCCATTCCGAAATACACGAGCATTGTACTTGTTGTTTTGGCAATATACATACAAATAACCTCTCTTGAATGTGTATCGCCCCAAACGATGGACCCGCAATTTCCTCCGCTGGTTCTCCTTTAAATACATCCACTCGCTAAGTCCTCATATGATACGAAGAACATTTACATTAATGACCCCAGAGAACATCTATCTCGTTGGTCCGTATACCTAAGTATAAAAATTTAGATTTATTATCCCCCTATCTTCGAATCAAAATGAGGAATATGAAAAAAACATTAGAAACATTTCATAAAAGTTTTAAGGAGAGAGGAAACGGAGTAACTTTTCTTTTATGTGTTCCGTGTTCGCTCCTCAAGTCTCATACAATGTGTCCAAGAAAAGTTTCTCTCTTCTCAGGCCACCATTTATTTAATCTCATCTTAAAAGAGATATGACAGGAGTCAGGACCTCCTCCTCCCCTCGCACGATATGACCAGAGAGTTGACGATGACAAGAAAACTTACAAGTCACAACATTACCCCAAGAGCTATGATATAAAGCCCGTATTCTATTGAAAATCAATAAAGGAGGTCTTTCACATCCGGAAAATTCCAAAATGGAAAGACAAATGTTAAAAAAACTGTTTTGCTACGTCTAATTCAGCCTTTGAATGAATGAAGACCCAAAAAACTTGAGCACACCTCCAAACTCCCCTATATAAAAAAGAGCGAGAGAATAGAAAACGCATTTCGCATCCATGATTTTCTTTTCATCCCTTATCTTCCTTTAGCATGAATTCGGGGCTTCCTTTTCCTTGAGTTGGAATGCTAATGCCCATTATAAATGCCAGTCTTTCTACATCTCTCGGGATTTCTTTGTTCCCATTACTGCCTCGAGCTCATCTTCGTCATCTTCCCTCGTCCTTTCTCATCACGTCTTCTGCCTTAAACCTCAAAAAGCTCGAGAGCGCTTAGAGTATAAACAAAGTTTTTAAAAAGTATTTCGCCTTTTTACAAATTCTCTCCTCATATTGGCAAAAGAGCCAAGAGAGATCCTTTTACACTTCCAAGGCGAACCTTGAGCTGCCGACATTCTTTCAAGAGAAAGGATTCCTCCTTCTAAAGTGAAATCCGAGCCAAGTCAATCAAATGAGAAAGTTCGATCTAAAAATTATCCATCCATGCGAAAGCAATTTCGCCTCTCCTCTCGACCCGCTTTAGACAAGGGAAGGCTGAAGATTCCTCGGTCAGAGATTTACATTATTACGAGGGTTCGAGCTACTCTTTGAGCTCAAACTTCTCTATTACCACACTTGTGAGAGACAGCTAAATAAGGGATTCCGCAAGATGCATCAAGCTAGTATTTTATAAAGAAATGGAGGATTTTGACACTTCGTATTAACAGAATGACTGTCAATTGAACATCTCACATACAATATATAAGTAATATATTATATTTTACACTTTCTTTTTTTGCTCCAAAGAAATATGAGACACTTAGGATAAAGGTTCCAGTCCTGTGCGTTTAAATTCCCAAATTCAGCATTATTTCCATCCATTGTCCCATTGCCACATTATCCCAAGAAACATAATTCATCCACACATACAAATGAAACCAATTAATATGAGATCCTTTAATGCATGGATTAAAATTGAATAAAACCATAAATAATATTTGAGCTATCATAATGGTCATCCATTTGAATTTATTCTCGAAAAATCCCCATGAAACGTAGAATTCGACAATATTTCAAAAAGTGAAAAGAATGAGAAAATAAAATTTAAAAAGGCTACATTGAATATGGCAAACTCCCACGATTGAAATGTAGAGAGAAAAGAAACCAGTTGGAGACCTTAAATGAGGAACCATAAGTTTGCCAATTAATTGGTTTACATACCCCCAATAGCGAAAGTTTGATTTCTCGAATCCATTGTTCCTCTCAATTCCCTTATAATCTAAACGACCGTAAAGCGATGAAACAACGGCTTTTAATTTGAAAATGGAAGTGGAGGAGAAATAACCATAATTAGCAAGAACAAATTCGATTTAAATGCCAATTATCCAATATTGACATTTCCCTTGTTCTACTCTCTTTTTCCTTCCTCATAAAATTTAAATCAATGTTGTCTCTCACTCTCTTCCATTCTCTAAAATATCCAATTTCGCTTTTAGATCAACCTCCCACCACTTTCCTCAACTTGGAGCATAAACCCATTTTCGCACTCTCGTCTCATCAATCAATTATTTGCAGCTCATCTTTTCCCCTTTTCAATGGAGACACATAATGTGAAATTTCCTATTGAATTTCTCACCTATATCCTATTATAGTATCTTTAGTCGTTTCAAACCGCCAGTTGAAACAATTTAGCTAAACTGCCTTGAGTCATAATTGGTAAAACCAATATTTATCAATAAAATAAGCTAAACCGAGAATATATCATCTAAATGCTATAATTTTCACCTACTTGCTTAATGGTACAATAAACTGTAACAATTTTATTAAATCGTATATGAATAAATGTAAATAATAAATGTCTCCTGAGATCACTTAGAGGCTAAAGAATACTCAAAGCGTTTATAATAAGAATAATCCACTTCTGCAATTCTTTGTTCGTACACTTGATAATGGGAAATAAGGGCTATACCATTCGTATTTGTATTAATTCATATGGGTTGTTCGTGGGTAGAGCTCCTCTGAGGGCCCTCTTAACCAATATTAAAGATGAAGAAAGGGGCGGAGAAAGCACTTGCTCCACTTCACTTGAGTAAGGATAAGGAGAGAGAAGAGCATCAAAAGCAATGCCAATAATGGGTTCCTCCTCGGCACGAATAAAGATAAATAGATCCAAGTTTGCTTCGCTTCACTCATTGAGAATAACCCTCATAATCTCTTTTCACGAAACTCGGAGAATTGAGAAAGAATAACACTAATGTAAGTTATTTATCTTACCTCGCCAGCCACACAAACTAAACTCAATGAAAAATACCTTTCTCATCTTCTAAAATAATAAGTGGAAAAAGAAAGGGAAAATCCTTTCATCTCTTTCTTTCATCAAATTACGAAGATAAACCCAAATAATAATCTTTTATATTTGGGAAGAAATACAACAAATCCGTCATTATAGAATTAAGTGCTTCAATAATGCTCGGTTTATCGAGGTATACAATATTTTAATAGAAATAATATAACTATTTAACCATTATTATTATTATCAAAAGAAGCTAACAAAATTAGCAAAATAAAAATTCATGTTCTAATTCTTTATACTGTATAGTTTATTAAACAAGAAACTTTTCTTTGATGATCAAATTAAAAATTTTACGAGACTTTAATATAAGTTTTTCTAATTACTTTTTAGAAATATTATATTATCAAGTTACATTTTGCAAAGTTTTATCCAATTTGTAAATTCCAGAATAAAAAATTTAATATTAAGAATTTTAAGAAAAGTTTGAATGGGAATGCGAAAAAGTAATAATCCGACTAGAAAGTCGGATCATGAAATCATCTAATTTTGAATTCTTGATTTAAAGTGTTGCCTAAATATTGTAAAGATGAAACAGAAAAGAAGAATGAATAGTTGTATGTATAGATATTAAAGTCTTTGATCTCCCAGTCTCGGGAAACTTGTAAGGTTCGTGAAAATCAAAGCGATTAATCCGAATTTCCTTATGGTAATACAGGGAATTGGGCCGAGCCATTTCATTCGGAAAGGAATAAAGTTTTAAATGGAAACGACAAATCTGAGCTTCGAAGAACAATCTACTTTCATCATGAAAAAAACCAAAAACGAAAAGGGAAGACTCGTAAAAGTGAGGAAAAGTCTGAAGGGGGAATCTCCTTTCCTCTCCTATGTTTTCCATTCCACCCAAGTGAGTTTGTGAGGCTCATCAGCATTTAAAAACGTCTCTATCCAAAACTACCCATCTCTTTCTTTTAACCACAAACTATAACAGATTTATTTCTTTATGTCTTACGAACCTCACACACATCTTGAAGAAACCTTAAATCAACAGACTCAGTTCGAATCAACTCACTTCGTCTCAAGACAAATATGAGGAGAGGGAGGAGGAGAGATCCTCAAGCCTTTCCCCTCAAATTAACTCGTCTCAAGAGTTCATTTCAAAGACGTTGATTCCCCAAGACCCTTCATCATTTTCTGAGGAATCTCCCTTTGTGAGAGCTTCTCCGTCCTCACTCGTGTCATCTGGGATCCAGGGCGAGTGGGCTAACTTGGATATTATTATTGATTCCCTTACTCAAGACCTCCAACTTTATTTCAATCAAAGCCCCTCTCCGCTCAAGGCCCTTTTGGATATGAGGAGTGAGGAGAGGAAAAATAAATAGTATTAGAAGGCTCAGAGCAAATGAAGAAATAAATTATATGCATATCCTCAAAATTATGAAAATCCAAATCCTCTCTCTCTCTCAAAATATGCAAATGAATTTTGTGCGGGAAATGGAATTTCACATTCACTGGAGTGATCCTCCCTGATTGAAACGAAATATTTGCATATGGAACATAAAGGGAAACTTTATAAGAAGTATTCTAGGCAAAGCCAATAAAATAAATTCTCTTTGAGCACGGAGCTCGTAAACTATGAGATTGAAATGTGAGGCTATACTCCTAGGTACATTATATTCCGCTCCACCGTCGGACTCAACTCCATAAATAATTATTCTGATTGCATGACAGGCAAGAGAAACTTTTTGAACTTTTCAATTCATTTTAGAGCATAAATCAACGACGGAAAATACCAACTAGTCAAGAAAATTAGTCATAATGATGAATTACCTCGAATGCTTTTCATCGTTCATTTAAAACGCTCCCTTATATCAAATACGTGTCTATTTAAAAGGCTTTAGGCTTTGATTTTTTAATATTTAAAATTGTGATAATTAAAATGTGTATCGCATTGTGCTTCTTTGGCGGTTAATTTGCGAGTAAACTCATTTAAAAACCCAAGTCGCCAGATATTTCCGAGTTCTTGGAAATTGTGGAACCTCCCTTGGATCGAAACTAATAATGGATTGAGGAAGTTTATTTGTTCTGGCCGAAGGAAATTCGATAGCTTTTCGAGTCCGGCCACATCTTTTTCTCGAGATGAGAGAGGTTTCTTCGATAAAGGAAAAAAGCGCTTTCGCTTTTCTAAGAAATCAGATCCTTTTTAAGCCATACCCTGGATGAAAAGAGAAGAAAGAAGAAAGGGAGAATTCGATTGAACGTGGAGGAGATGGAATAGAGGCTAAGATATGACGTGCTAAGAAAAAGAATTTGGAAAGGGACGAGCTGAGCAACGCGGTTGAAAAATCTCATCAAAAACTCCTATCATCATCCTATCACCTCTCAACTGAAATTCTCCTTCTCTTCTCCTTTTTAAATTTATCTCACCAGGCTCGACTCCTTCATGAACCAAAAGGAAAACCAGCACCTTAGGCAAAATATTAACATTTTCCTTACCACTTTCACTTATTTTCAAAGAGATACCCGGGTTTGAATATGAAAAATGGCAAGTTGGGATATGCTCATCCGAGATAGTGTGTCTTACACCAAGCCCACATCACTCATACATAATATTTGATGCCATGCATCCCCACCTTAAGTCACCTACTCAGCCTACTCTATTTTAATAGAAATACTTGTAATAATAAACATCAAGTTCCCCTTGATCAAGAGGCTCAGGAGTGTGAAAGGGAAGAGAAGCAAATACATCACATCAATCTATCCGAACCTCGCCTTTCTTCAGATCTGGCCGAGAAAGTGGAAAAAAGAAAATGAAATGAAGTCAAGTCAGTCAGGTTCTGCCTGAAAGATAGACAGCCAAGATGTATTATTCTTCCGCAGATAGTCCACATGAGGCCGCGGGACTACATGTTCGCACGAGCAAGACTCGCAGATTTGAGACATATTTTTTATATTCAGTTTTTATGCCTATTTCGGCCCAGCCGGCATTTTTAATACAAATTATATTCTCTATTCAATTCCTTTTTAGATCATACAATTGGACTGGGCTGGCATGTTCTTCAAGTCAATATGGCTCTGGATTGAGGGAAGAATAAGGAATAGATTTCCCAATTCCCAAGTCATTCCAATTCGATTGAAGGAGAACTTCAGTGCTCTTTCTCTTCCTTGTCAGTTCATCTTGGAATTCAAAGGAATAAAATGAAATAAATGTTTTCAATCCTTCCCTGAGTCTCCTTTAATCGACAACGAGGGCTGTAGAAGGCGGAGGCCAGACGATGAACACATACAAACAGGAGAGACACGTAAACCTCCCCCGATCTACTTTCTCTAAAATCTCTTTAGCTCCTTTTGTCTGCCTTCTTCTCCACATCTATTTTTCCATGTCTAACGGCCATCACTCCTCCTCACCGACTTTCTTCAACTTTCACAAAATCTCCCCCTCAGCCCACCAAAATCAATAAAGAGTCATGAATAATGATAATGACTCTTTAACATAATATTTACTTTCAGACTTTCACACCATTTCCAAGAAAAGCCACCTGGTCTTCATGTCGCGACTCTGGTTAATGCACATCATTTAAACTTAATCCGATTTAGCTATATAAACTTTCAAGTTGTGTCCAATATTATTTAGGTATGGTCAATATAAAGAAACAATATTTTAAGGTGAATCAAATAGGATGGAATTCAAATCAAATTTAAGAGATCCCCGCTGCTCGTGTTTTAAACTTATTTATATATAATATTTTGTAAAATTAGAATTTCAATTTTAGGCAGGTTAGAGAATTTAAGATTAAAATTGTAAAATAATAAATTTTTCATTATTTGAATATAATCGCATGTATTTTGTAAAAATTAAAACCCAATTTGGTTGGGAATTCTTTCGGAGACTGAACATAAAATGGATAATAAAGCTTTGGAAAAGATTCATCTTGAAATTTAATCAAAATGTCGAATATAAAAAAGCCCCTTTTCCTTTCCTCCTCCTTTTTTTGAATTAATGGAATTAGAAGTCGAGTCGTGGATCCAAATTGGTTTAGGAAAAAGTGAGGAGTTGTCAAAGCAAAAAGCTTATATGTCTACAGGATTACTCTTCCCAAGTTGATATAGTCGTTGGAGGGACAAGGAACTGGAATCTCTACTCAAAATTCGTCTCGAGGCGTGCTTAGTTTGAGAAAAGCCTTTAGTTAGCTTTCTCCCCAACTCCGAACACATAAGCAGCTTCGAATTCCATAGAAGGAAAAGGGATCTTCAACACGCCTACTTTTCTTGAGGAATCCTCAAAAACTAAAGGATTTCCTTTCACCTTCTACGAACCAATATAAAACTCAACCCTTATCTCTAGTCTTCCCCCCTTGCCAATTTTCCTGTTGAGATTGAAAACTATAATGGTCAAGGAAAATAGAAACAAATTTGTTTGGCCATGAAAGAATGGCGACTTATTCAAAATGCTGAAAGCTTTACCTCTGCTTTCAACTTTTTTCTATTTACTTAATCTGTTGACTGCTACACCCATAATGCAAATGATGTTTGCCAATTTTCCCATGAATGAATGGATGGTTTATGAATAAAAGCTGAAAAAGCAAAATAAGGTAAATAATTTCTCTTCAAACCTCGGATTTCCGCGAAGAGCTGAATGATGAATTGAGTTGAATCCTTGAATAATCCATAAAAAGTATTTTAAAATTTTGTTCAATTTATAGAAAAGTTAAGGGTTTCGGAAATTTAATATAATGGGTCAAAATATAGTGGAGCAGGGGCTATAAGATGAAGCTACATATATAATTCTCACAACTATAAGTAGAAAAATATAGGGGAATATAAAATGAGTAAGTCGCGGACCATTATTGTTGGTCAGCGTCACGTCCGCATTGTAATCCAATAGGAGACTAAGCATGTCATCACGTTTCTTAGAAATGGCATCATGAAGTGGAGTATCTCCTTCCAAATCCTAAATACAAACCATTCAATTTAGAAAATCTGTAGTAATAGAAATTTTTGAGCTACTTCAAACTAAATTTCAACTCTTCTCTACTACATAGTTCATGCATGTAATCATAATGTAAGCCAAACTAAAGTTAATGATTCTTAAAATTAATAGGCAAAAATGTAAAGTTTATTTTAAAATATTGCTCAAAGGATATTATAAGAAGCTTATAATATCCTTTGCAAAGTATTAAAATCATAAATTATGAGGAAAAGGATGCAGATGACACTATATTATAAATTCACCTGAAGAGATGGATGACAGCCAAGACGAAGTAACGTTGTGACAACTCCAAGGTGTCCTTTGTTGACGCCTATATGCAGAGCCGTTTGCCTCCTTTTATTGCGTGCATTGAGGTCGGCTCCAGCTTGAGCAACCATTTCAATGACAGATGGTTCATCTCCAAACGATGCATGATGAACAGAACGATCCCCATCTTTGTCTTCGATCTCAGGATCTGCTCCGTGGCTCAGAAGTATTCGAATCACCTCAAGGTGTCCATTTTGACTTCCGGCCTATATTTAATGTTTTTGATCATTTCCCATATTATGATGAAAAATCAATGTTAATTTTAATGTGATTATGATATTATTATTTAATGTGATAAAAAATATAGAATAATTTAAGTTTCGAGATAAATATTGATATAAAATCCTAGTTTTATAGTAATATTTAATATAAATTCTAAAATTTCTTGTACGACAATAAAGAAAAATGTGAAGAAATGGAAAGAATCAACCGCCAAATATTACCTGCAATGCAGTGTGGCCCGAAAAAACTCCGTTTACGTCAACATCACCTCTCTTTAGTAGCTATAAAAAAAGAGGATAATTGGTGTTAAAAATTTACACTCGATACAACTCATTTCTTTAATGCCATAAACAAAAATGAGGAGAGACCAAAAGCCCTCACACTTGCGAGGAGCTTCAAGTATACATAAATTCATTTTTATTTTTTCCCTTTGTCACGAGAAACCATTAAAACTTATTCACGGAGAAATTTAAAAGGATCTTTTTGCCTCAGCCTAACAAACACTCGCATGCACTTACGAAAGAGAAATGTTTTATTTCCAAACAACTAGGGTCATAAAGTCTTGTGACGAGAATGACAATGTAAAGGGTAAAACCCCCTTTAATATTTTTTTGAAATTGCTCATCTTTCCAAAGGTAAGAAATGATTCATGAACCATACATACCTCTTCGCATTTTTGGAAATCTCCATTCGCCGAGGCTTTAACCAATTCCTCATTGGCATCTCCAGTAACATGATTTTCAAATAGCTTCTTTAGTAATGCGCTCAGTCGCTCTGTAAATGAAACACAAAATCAAATAAATATATAGAAAACTTAGAATTAAATACTTTCTCAAGGGATGTAAAAGTTTTATTATATTATGTCAATAATGATAATAATAAATCTTTAAATGAGTTTGGTAAGTGGTCGTAAGGACTAAGGATCTTGAACTTCTGATCTTACAGTTACTCTAAGTATAAGTTTAGAAACTTTGAGGGCTTTAAAGGCTTATAGAGTGAGAAATTACCTCCGCTAGAAGATCCAGGAAGAGATCCATCAGAAGAGGCAACTTTCGTACAAGACAAAGGATTATACGTCCAACAAGTCCCACAAACTTCAACTTTCAGATCATTGTCATGATAAATCTGCTGAACTCTGCCGATCCTTCCAAGTGTCTACGTAGTTTAAGACAATGCCCTTCAGGTTTAAGACATTGGTGACATAAGCAGATAAAGAGGAATAGGAAGAGACGATGGGAAATGCATTAATAGCTTTACTTCAAAGTAATACTTGTGATTAGATTTGAATAAATTAATTAGTTAATTAGTAGAAATTTTTTTTAACTAACATTATTGTTAAGCTATTCTTAAATTGCTGTATATTATTGAGGTCTAAATTCGAAAACGATGTATTATGAAATTTTTTGACCCGTCATAAAAAAAGCAGATTCTTATTCTTTACAAAATTTGAAAATTGTTATTGTTGTTCATTAAAAAAATATACCAAAAATCGAAATAACTGAAAAAATATTCATTTATGTAAATAGCATGAGAAGTTGTACAAAGGGGAACGAGAAACTTTACTATTAAATTTATGCTCAAAAAGCACAAGAGTAAAGATCCAGAAACCTTTGCGTTGAATTACTTTCGGAAGTTGAATGCTAAAAAAGCAACTTCATGAATAGCTCTATATCTTTAGAGGCTACCATTAGGTTCTTCCGTTTAATTTTTTAAGACTTTCGACAATTACATTAAATAAATGCGTAAATGTCTCAATAATTCAAATAACATATAAAATTTGAAATGAAAAAAGCTTTTAAGCTCCCAATAAAAAATCCCTTACGCAATGATAAATTAATGTAAACTTGATTAATTGCTTTAAAAATTAGCATTCCAAATAGAAAATGACTAACCGGAGCCATTGCGTCAGCCCATTCTCCATGTCCTCGTTGAAGTACTTTCATTCTTTCCAGATCAGCACAAATCTGAACGACATCTCCGACAGCAAACTGGCTCCCGTTCGATTCACTTCGCACCTCAGTAGAAGAGTCAAGGGAAGTTGATGGCTCTCCTACTTGAGCTCCAGTTACTCCATGAGCTCCACCAGGAAGAAGCACTTTGGTCAACACGGCTGGATTAAATGTCCACCTTAAAAATCATTTTATTACTATATATTATTTATGAAACTGTTTCTCCTAAACTCTTAAAATAAAGATTTATTGTTCGTGTTTCATCATATTTTTATAAATAAAATGATAATAACCTATTTCCAGACGGATAGGCCACCACAATGTCTCGATCTTCGTCAATTCCTACAACTGTTCCTGTAGTTCCTAAACATTCGTACATCCCATCTGTCCATCCTCCATGTCCTTTGTAAATAATAAGAAAGTAGCTTTTTAGGCTTCATACTTCATTCAGATTTGATACTCGATACTTTGATAAAAATTAATGTATTTAATTTTGAAATACACTACTCACCATGTTGTAAGCTTTGAACGACATCGAGTTCCAAGTCAATATTCACCTATGAAATATACACTGATAATTGTAACTTTACAAAATAATATAATTATAGAATAGCTAATCACAAGCTATTATGCACGCTAATAAATATTCTATCATTAATCGTAAGTAATTTTTGTAGCAATTTCGTGCTTTTAATAACGTTACCTGATCGTTAACTTGAATTCGTTGGGCTGCACTTCTCGGTCCTTCTCCCCCTAAAAGGGGCAAATGATCCCGATAATACGTTCCTCCTTTTGCGTCATTCATAACTTTTAAGTCAGCCTTTTAAAATCAAAGAAAAATTTATCAGATTTAATCAAATAATATCTTATTTAAAAAGTGAGGTGAATAATTACCTATAAATAAAGTTTTCAAGTCTCAACTTACCATTCCTTCAAATCCAACTCGGTATAAATTTTTTGCTCCAGTATCCCATATTACATAAGCTGCAGATCTAGGGCTCTGGGCAGACCAATCTTGGACTTCTGTCAATTTTCCTCTTCTTCCATTGCCTCCGTCTTGATCTTCCCATTGCCAGTCAACTCCTCTCACGACTCGAGCCCCTGGATACAAGCCTCTGACAGCGATCTTTTTACTTTTTCTTCTTGGATCGACAAGAACTCTGAAAATAATTACAATTATTACATACAAATATTGAAAACTAGGATAACACTCAAGTTCAAGTTTTCAAGAACTTATTTGTTAATGATAGAACTAACCGTCCACTTTCTGGAGTAGTTATTCTTGAAAATCGATGTCTCAGAGAATGTTTATCACTGTGATAGCAAAGAGAACAAAGATCGTAGTTGGAGCATTCGGCGCATTTCCAACGAATTCCAAAAATAGGCTGTTGTCTGCAGGTGTCACACATAGTTCCATCGTGTTTAATTCCTAAAAATCAAATAAATAAGTAGGTATATACCAAACTAAAACAAATCAAAGACATTAAGGCATAGCAAAGAATTGAGCGATTGATTTTATGATTTGGCGCTGCAATAATAAGAGTTGTAAGCAAAATAGGGCAATAGATATCTAATGAACCTATCAAATACAATGCAATAATAGTGAAACACATACCTGTGGGTGCACTATCAAGAATTCGAAGATCAAAAGCCACAGCACATCGATAGTTAGCCGCTGTCCCATTGTCCCATACAACAACGACCTCCTCGGGAGATTCAAAATTTCTTACTGTTCCAACATGCCCTTCACCTCCGTCCTAATGAATGAATATTTTAGAATTCAGTTAATTAATAGTTAATCGTATTATTATTGATATTAAATTTTACTTGTTTTCCCCATTTCCAGTCTGGTCCTCTTATGACTCTTGCTCCTACACCTTCAACGGTAAGTCTACTTGTTCTGGCACTTATTGAAGTCGTTACTTCTGAAGCTATTTTCAAACAAGATTGTTCATTAAAAACTTATTGAAAATCCAAATACTAGATACAATATTTGTTATTGCATAGGAAACTAAATTTATTTTAACAGTACCTGCCATCCTAATTCTTTAAAGCTGGATTGATGTTTTGATGAGATGTTGATGTGATGACCTTGATAATTGTAATCCTAATTTTTCATCGGGAGATTTCTAAAATATATAATTAGCAAACATTAGTAAACGAGCTTTGAAAGCTGGCGTCAAAATATCTAAACTAGACATAGTCATGAAAATAAATACACTTAAAGGTCATTAAGATAGAAAAGTTAAAGGCGAATTATGGGCTTCTTAACTAAAAATTAATACCAAACTAAATTAAATGGATTGAATTTAAAATTGAATTTTGGAATCAAATCTTTCCATTTATACCTGAGATGTGATTGTTTAAAAATTAAAAATCATTTCATAATTTTCCTTTTCAAAAACACAAAGAGAAAATGAAAAATCGCAGAGGCCTAGTTTAAACTTTCGGTTTATCCTCCTGTACAAAATTTTAAAATCAAATTTAAAAACAATATAACAATAAAAAGTTAACAATAATTTAAAATAATGAGCTTATAAAAATTTTAACGACTAAAGAACTTTAAATTTTAACGGTTTTGATTTTGGAAAATAAGAAAGGTGATCTTTAAAAGTCGTATAAAGTATATAAGAATAATGAATGTTCTTATAATATATTTGATTTGGAATGAGACCGCGGCTGAGTTGAAAGTCAAAGATAGAGTTTTTAGTCAACTGCTCATCCTTTGTCGTCCTTACAAATACGTTGTGTCGTGAAAAATGAGAAAGTCTCACTATACCCTGGTTTTGGTCCTATCTCTAACCATTGAAAAAAGAAGATTCCTGTCAAAAACAGAGAACGGAGACTAAACTACGCGCACCAACCGCCTCTCCGTCCACTCAAAATTGTGTCTCGTGGCCATTCGCCGGCTGCCCTCCGCTTCCATTCCATCTCACTCCATTTCTCTCCGAGTCAGGACCGACCTTTTCCATTTTCACCCAGTTTGACCTAACGCAGTCAAGTAAACTACTACTACTGAAGTCGAGATGAGTTCGTCGGTGTGTTACAAGTGCAACCGACCGGGTCACTTCGCCCGGGAGTGCAACAGCGAGGATGACTCACGTGGAGGTGGCGGTGGGCGTGGGGGAGGACGCTCATATTCCTCAAGAGGAGGTAAAATCCACTCAGCGTCCTTTCTTTTGACCTTTGACCTCTTATGACCTTTCTTTCATAGACACTTGCTACAAGTGTAATCGGAGCGGACATTTTGCTCGGGATTGCCAGGAGGGAGATCGTTGCTATACTTGTGATGGCGTCGGTCACATTGCCCGTGATTGCAAGAAGGGATCGGATGAGCGTAAGTGACCTTTAGAACCTGATAGAGAACGCATTTTCATGGCATTTTTTCACAGCGAGCTGCTACAATTGCAAGAAGCCAGGGCACATTGCTCGGGAATGCCCGGAGCAGCGAAATGAGTCTGGAGGACGCGGAGGCGGTGGTGGTCGAGGATGCTACAACTGCGGAGAGCAAGGTCACATTTCTCGTGACTGCAACAAGGAGCGTAAGTCTCATATTTTATATCTCATTTATTCAAATGATTTGTTTTAATTATTCACGCATTGATGGTCAAATGAATGATTGAATTTGAATGTTTTATTTCTCTTTTGTTTATTGTAGGGTCCAACTAAAGGCTGATCGTGTAGATTCGTCTGGCCATCTGGATTCACTGAATATAATTATTAATTTTTTTCTTATTATCTTTTCCTATTTCCAATTTGACTCTTTGTCGAGTACAATTTTTCTTTTCATTTATATACATTTTTTCATTAATTGTGATGTGTGTGGACATGTGACTTGAAGATCTACGGTATACTTCGCCCTCATGATTATATTAGTTTATTAAGATTTGATGTTGGTCAGAAATAAGAAATAAAAGTGTCTCCTATAATAAAGTTCATTTATTGTAGTTAGAAAATTTTATCTAAATAGTTCGAAAACAATTACCTTTGCATACTTTGAGGATAGTTAAGAATGTCTATGAAGTTATTTATGTTTTATTACAAAAAAGTTTCTAAATAAATAAATTAACAATAAGTTGAAGCATATTGCATACATACATTGATAATTCATTGAGACTTGAGACTCAAAATTTTGTAAAAGAATATGTAGGTCTTTATATTTCAAAATGAAACCTTTCATGCTGTAGATTTACAATTCTAAGTAGAGTAAAAAGTATCACACTGATACCTATTATTTATTTCAATAACCATATTTTGTAATGCTAACATTTATCAATAACAATATTTATTTTGAAATGTTAAAGAAGCTCCATGAATTTATTATACGAACTCATTTCATATGTCGCATGAAACGCTTTTGACTAATATTGTAAATAGAATTTGCTAGACACTTTTAGGCGTTCATATTCTCACTCCTTTCCTTATTAGTTAGTTGTAAAATGCATAATGTCTAAACTATAACACAACCCCATTCATCTAGCCTAGAAAAGAAAGATATTAAATCTCAGTTCTCACGTGTGGATAAACTCAATTGTTCATCTTTTTTAATATGTATATGACTAAAAATAACTTAAAAATTATTCTCACAATTCACATTTATTGTTAGTACCATTCACTTCCATATCAAGCGATGAAGCAATATAAATTCCGGAAACTCTGTCTTCTATTAGGACTTAGGGAGCATTTCAAATTTAAACCTTAAAATAATGATTAAATATAATTCGAACATGTATCAAATCATATCAAAAATCCTATCTCACAAATCACAAATCCTATATTCAAAGTAAAAAAAATTCTAGAATTATAGTTTTATAATAAGCAATTACTTTCGTTAATTTCGGTACTACCATTCGATAGATTTTATATTTAATTTATAAATAATGATTATAGATTGTTAGCAATGCAATGTACATTAATAATAAAGTGCCATCATGATCATCTCTTCATACCGAAGCCTATATGTTTACCCATAATATGAGTACAGTAAGTACCTATAAAAATTCTTCCCAATTATAATGTAATGCGCATTAGATTCATTTAATTAAAAGGTGAAGTCAGGAATCACCCTCCTTAATGCCTAATGCTGTTGAAGTGAGTGTGTGTAAAAACTTAAAAACAATAAATCTCTTTTCTTACAAGAAAAGAAATAAAAGAAAGAAGACTCCACTATAATTACTAATTGCCTACCTATATTTTGAGATTTAGAATCGTTTGCCTATAATATTGTAGTTTAGTTATAATTGTAGTATAAAATAGTAGGAATTAAATGAGACAAAGATACAAATTTTTGTATTATTTGGAAGTGTAAAGTAATATAATTATTATTACTAATGAACTAATAAGTTTTGGTAAGTTTTGTTAACTGCATTAATGAAAGCTTCCAGAATATATCATATTTCATGATAAATATTGTTTTAAATGATAAATTAGTAACTAGAAATGTTGAGAATCGAACGAGATAGACCTCAGATATGATATTTAATTAATTAACGAGAATGAATCATGTAGCATGATAGGATGAGTCATGTCAGGAAACTATGAACTCGTAGGAGAACGTTTCGTGAGAGTAATATTCTCCCATTTCTTTGTCTTTTGCACAATGTTGTATAGAAGTTACATCCACTCACAATTCACATCTTGTCACAATATCACAATATCACATTCTACTTGCTATATCTTCTAGGTAAGTTCTCGAATCAACCAGTCAACCAGGTCATTCGTCGTAAACACTGTGCATCAAGCGTATAATATTTACTTTATACATTAGAACTACGTGGAAGGTGAGAATGCAGAATTTCATGAGCTTATAAATACTGCGAGTGTTGTTTTTGCAAATCATTCGAGGAAGGTGCTTCAAAGAGAAAGGTCATTTTTTCTTCTATTACGAACATTTCCAACAATTTCAACCTTCATCCGTCTTTGAAATCTCAAAAATTTAGCTTCTTCAATAAAGTAAGTCATACTTTAATTAATTTCAAAACCGATCGTCATCAATCTTACTAGTTAAATTAAGTTTAATTAAAAAATTTATTATAACATTTCCTGGTAAGGAATCTGAAACATGAGTCACCATCTCACCTTATCTTTAACATACATAAGCACAAAGCACAACGATTTTCTACGAAGGCCATGTTGCCTTTATGAGGAATGTCAAAAGGCTAAATGATAAATAGCATTTTTGTACTAAAAGTATGATGCAATAATTAATCAGGATTGAAATTATAAAGATTTACAATATTCTTACGACTAGTGGGACAAATTATTTAACTAATTTCTAAAATATTTCTCTAATGAGAAATTTAAATACGGCGTGAAATAATAATATTTTATTGGTTATCATTATAGCAAAGCGAAGATGGATCCGAATAATCTATGGGGAGGATATGGTAATACATTGCGAATGCAGACGGACGGACATGGACTTGGAGGGGGAAATCCTGGAAACGGTGATGGCCCTTCGCATCCAGGAGGAAATGGGCTTGGATCTTTTTCTCACCAAATGCCGCATCCATCTGTGACCTGCGACGGATGCAATACATCCATTGTTGGATTCCGTTATAAGTGCTTGCAATGTCCGGACTATGACTTGTGTCAATACTGCGAGCGTAAAGGCCTTCACGCTGGGCACTTGATGATTCGAATTGCCTTTCCTGAAATGGTGGATGATTCGCTAAAGGTAATTTTTGTGTTGATTTTTAAAGTTTTTTATCATGTACAATTTCAGCCCATTTTAAGCAAAAGTGAATTAATTATAATCAATAAATCTTAGCGTCTCACATTTGATTCGAAGCCGATTATGCGGCCTCGAATTACTAGAGTTGATCTCACCGACGCGCTTCTTGGCGCACACGGACATGGACACAAATCCCCTTACGCTCGAAAGCATCACGGAGGACATCATGAAGGTCATCGCCGCAAGTATGAACGGAATGAACGTTCTGAGGAACGAGAAGAAGGAGCTGCTGGCGCTGCTGCCGGTGTTCCACCATTTGGCTGCCCTTATGTCATGGGACGAAGGGAAATGAAAAAGTTCGCCAAATGCATGAAGAAAGTTGCTCATTATCACGGTCAACTTGCTGGAGCTCATTTGTCTGGAAATGAAAGTGCTCCTCAAGGTGCAGAACCGCCTGGAACTCAACAAGCTCCTCAAGGCCAAGCGCCAGGGGCTCAAGCCTTTGATTTCACTACGTGTGCAAATCGTCTTCAAGAATTTCTCAACGCTTGGGGTATTCTTCATTAAATATAACTTAAAAATGATCATTAAAATTATCTAATTTATTTTCATTTATTTTATTAATTATACTTATTATTGTCTTTATAAATTTATCATTCTCTCTTTAATTTAGGTTTGCCAGTTGATGTTGTTGAGCTCTATGACCAATTGGGAAATAGCAGCCGTAACAATGCAGGCACTTCAACTGAGTCGACTTCAACAACTGACCATGGCATTCAAACAGTTCCACCGTCAACACAAGAAAAGAGCTCAGAAACAGAAAAAAAGATCGCTGATGCTCAGAAGGAAGAAAAGAAAATTATCGAAACCCAATCATCTTTCCAGCAAATGAGGATTGAGGAAAATCAAAATACGTCGCTTGACAGCCAACCTTCTGGTTCTCAAGCTTCTGCCCCTGTTTGCGCAAAGCCGTCAACTGTTACATTCATGCCGAAACCTACTATCATGGACATTGTGAGCGATGAAGAGGAGGAATATCATTACAAAAATGGCTGGATGATTTTAAAGGAAAATGTAAGCTCTATCATTAATTTTAGATAAACTCAAATAACCTATAAAGAATATCAAAATCTGAATTTTTATTATCATTATTAGGGGAAAACCCTTGAAAATCCTGGATCGGCTCCATTAGCTTCTGATAGCATTCCGACATCTGATTCTACTATACCAACGACGACCAACGTTTATCCACCGCTTCCAATGATGAATGAAGGAATCATTGAAGGTCCTATTCTGGAGCATATTGTTCCTCTTGATCCAACTGTGAACAACAGCGTTCTCCCTGCTCCAATTGAACCGATCACAACTCCACAGATGCCACAGAGCAATGTCATCATTCCTCCAGTGACTACACCTCGATCAGGCTTCACTTTTGATCCAGCTTTGCCTGCTTTTCCACAGCCTCAGATTCGACAGCCAGAAACTCGACAAGCAATGGACCCACAACTTGAACGGAATCAGAGAACCCTTGAACAACTTCTGAGCATGGGATTTTCCAACCACGATGGGTGGCTCGGACAATTGGTAAATTGTTATGCTAAAGCTATTATAATTTATATTTTAGTTGTCGACAATTATTACTAGTTTTTTAATGCTAATCATTCACTTTATTTTTTATAGATTATCTCGAAGAATGGAGATTTGGAAGGAGTACTCAATAGTCTCTTTCCGGCTAATTGAATCTTCGTCAGTTGACAAAATTAAATTGTGAAGATTTGCGATCAATTTTAGTTGGGAAAGATTTTTTATTGATAGAATGAAATCTTTTAATGATAATCTAAACTATTCTTTTATTTTTTATTCAATAATAATAATTTAATAAAAATTAAGGTTTAGTGTTTAAAAAATTTTTTATTCACATTCAGAAGTAGGATTTTTTTAACTTTATTTTTTAGTAAAATATATTTTATTTGTGTAATTTTCAAATTATTTTAATACCTTAAATAAATACTTTTACATTCCAATTTTCATATGCGTATTGATAATTGAGTAAAAGTAAATTCGCATTAAGTTGTAAGACTACTATTTGAAGATATAAAATCATATTATTGGTATTAATCTTTGAACTACGAGGTGCTCTTGCTATTCCGCACAGTAGAATATTTTATTAAAAACTATACTATCGATATTCATTTTTTACTTAAAAAGTGTCGTTATTACTTATATATGTAAACTAATTCCTTACCTATTTCGAAAAGTTTATCTAGAATGAAGGTTTGTCAAGTTTAATTTTATCTGAATAAATAATAGCATATTTTATTACTTAATGCTACCAATTTCTTTTTACGAGCTCCACTTAATAGTGAAATATTTAATACTTTAATACAAGTTAAATGATTTACAAATCGAAAAATTACAACGTTTAGAACAAGTGTAAATGATAAAGTTAAAAATCAAAAGGTTAGAGAATTGGGAAGGAGATTGGGGAAAGGTGCATATTTATTTGATTTTATCTTCAATTTGAAATACTATACATGTTATATTAAGAATATCGCGTTCAAAATCAAATAAAAAGAATAAAATTTTATAAATGGCAAATATTTCGTTTTTCATTACTTTTTTGCATATTATATTGTAAATAATATAATTTTTATTGCAAATTTTCTCTCAACTCATAATAATTTTATTAGGGTTAATTATAGTAGAGTTAACCTAATGAATTAAAAAATAATATAAGTTTTAATTT
Organism: Neelides sp. FZ-2019; assembly: GCA_009869795.1. Lineage (NCBI taxonomy): Eukaryota > Metazoa > Arthropoda > Collembola > Neelipleona > Neelidae > Neelides > Neelides sp. FZ-2019. Next base: position 75,615 of record VJMY01000285.1, read on the forward strand.
TATTAATTATTTCTATTACCTATTTGATTGTTGATTTTCCAATTATGAAGATAAAGCTCGAATCAAGAAAGTCAAGAATACAAATTCAATTTTATATAGGATTGATAGTTAATGGTAGGGTAGCTACTAATATTTATTGAAAATTGTCCTTGGCTTCATGACCTGAAACCATTAAGTTTTAGACAAAAGTAACGTTACTCATTTCCCTAAATCCCAGTCTCTTTCACCCCATTAGTTTTTTCTTTAAGGTTAAACCAAAAAAGTGAACATGATTCAAATGTTTTAATTAGGCCCATCAATGGAAAAAGATTTTAATGCGAGTAATCTGATTCAACCACAGTGAATTCATATGCAGTATTTAACTAGAAGAATGAGTAGTGCGTTGAGATTACCTATCTAAAATATTTCACGCAAAGGAGTAACGACTGATCATTATTTAAATATTCATGTTATGTAATAAAGCGAGTGACTCGCTCAGCTATTATCTTCACCACCCAAAATGTACTTTACTTGATGTACCTTTAAAAGTGAACCAAACAGGTATGTGCATCTTAAATAGGTTAGTTTATCAAACCATATACGTGTAAAAGTGCGGAATTTACTGCGCGTGCATACTTTCCATTGTTGATGAAGTTGATTTGTCCCTAACCCTCTTATGAGGAAAAAAGTCTCATTCTCTCGTTACTCAAGATCCCCATACTCTCTTATAATCTTCGTTATGACTCCTCATCTCCAAATCTTGAGAGCTCACTCTTCGTCTCGCCACGTTCGTACTCTCACGTTCCTTTCGTTGATCTCCACGATTAAATTTACAAATGCAAATTTTTCTAGCATTAATATTTGATAATTATTTACATTTAATTGAATAAGCTTATTGAGCCTTAAAACATTTTATTAAGGTATTGAGATTCAGTATTGTAAAGTTCTTTTATAAAAGAAAATGAAAATTCGAATGTCATACATTTCTATTAATGGGGTGTAGTTGAACAAGTGTCAATATATTTAAAAATTGTGTTTAAATAAGTTTTGTTTCATTATAAAAGTCATTAATTTTTGTTTGACATAGTATTAAAATGGGAGTACGAGTGGGTAAAATTTTATTCGCGTTTTTAGAAATTATTCTTTCTGTTTTCTGTTTTTTGTTGTTTATTTTTATAATATTTCCATTAATGCTGATTTTCACCTTCATTCCTTGTCTTCTATGGAGAGGCATTATGATTGTATATGTCAAATTGTTTCGAAAGGACATTGTGAGAATTATGGGAGGGAAAAATCCGGTGTTGGCAGTAGACGGTAAACGACACTTGACATTTTTAAATGAAATACATAAATTAAGATAATAATAAATAACTACTAGAAATATTTTAGCTTCGTAGCCAATTTTTCAAGACAAAAGAACACTTTCTGAATATAAATAGGTAAATACATATAATAAACTTTAATTGTGGCTTCATTCTAGACATTCACGGTCGACCACTGTCTTCAATTGTAGGAATGGGAGCGTTCCATGGGGCTGATGTCGAAAGTGCAACCAAGTTCGTAGTGAATGTTGTCAATGCTATTGATCAGAAGACAGGGAAATTCCTCTACCCTGAAACTCATCAGTATTATGAGGAATGGATGGGATTCTTCTGGTGGAAATGGGCAGAAAAATACAATGCATACGACTATATCAAAGTATGGGAGCCGAGTGAACATGGAGAGATTTCGGAAGAAGAATTTATAAGGATTGTCGGGATTTTAGAGGTAAGATTTCTTGTCCTAAGATTTTTTTAATTAAAAAATATATATAGTGTTAAATTCGGTTATTTGAGTCAATTTTATAGGCAATGCCGTTTGAGAGGAAGAAAAGTCCATGGGAAGTTTATCTTGTAAAGAACTTGATGCTAAAAAACGTCAAAGAACCTGAAAAGCCAAAAATTGCCGTTGTTTTTAGATTTCACCATGGTAAGATCATTTAGCTCATTCATGATAAGAACAATATAAAAGTTCGATTGATGATTTTATATGGATAATTGTCAATATTGATGTTAAATGTATTTTCAATAGGTTTGGCCGACGGTATAGCAATGTTACAAGTGTTTATGGAATATGTTTTTGACGATTCGTTTGACAAAGTGGTCCGGCCTGTGTACGTTCAAAGAAGCGAGTGTCAGAAGAAACTTCATCGAGCTCTTGCTACTCTCCAATTACCTTATCAGTTCTTCAAGCAGGGTATTTCAGCCTTCGATGTCAACGCTTGGCATTTATCTGAGAGCAAGTTGAGCAGGCAAGTTTTCAAAGCATGGAGCAAGCGAATACCCACAGAGCTTATTAAAGACATCAAGGTCCAGTATAAGGTGGGATTCACAGCCGTGTTAATTGGCGTCATCTCAGCAGCTCTCCGGAACATGATGATTAAGAATAACGTTAAAGTTCCAAGGAAGCTTCATGCAATTCTTCCTTTACCTTGGCCGAAACATCCTAAAAAATTCTGCAACCATTGGTATGATTTTAATTTTATGCTGATAAGAATAATATAATAATATGACATGAAAAGTATTACACTGATTTACATTTAGTATGCGAGATAGGAACTATATGATATATGATAGACATGACTGCAATATTTTCTACATATGACTATATTCAAAAGTAAAAACGAAGAGTAAGAAAGTGGAACTATCGTTTCATCTTAATGATCTCCTATGTCAATTGTAGCAATTAAACCTTAGCTCGTTTATCATGATTCTTTTACTATTAAAAATCATAAGACAAGACTTAAAATGGTGTTTAATTTTTTTAATGTTCTCATATTACAACGCATATAAGTATTAATAATAATGAGTGATTTATGTATAAAAGGAAGAAGTTTAAGCATAACATTACGTCGGGAGTATTGTATGATATTTAAAACCATAAACCTCAGCTCGATTGTGAGAAAGTCTTACAGGCTCAATTTTTAATTTTCCCCTATCTTTCTCGAAAATTTTTATAATGACTAATACTGACATTTGTGAATGCTTTCTTGTAGGAGCTACGGTTTTATGCGGCTTCCTGTTGGAGTACCAGAAGGAAGAAAAAGGTTTCGGATACAATTAATTATTTAATTCTTGCAATTATCAAATTACCAATTCAATTTTAAATAGTCATGTATGACCTTTTAGATTACGAAAGGCACACAATTCAGTTGAAGAGTTAAAACTGTCACCAAGTCCTGTTGTGAACTTTGTACTCTTGTCGGCCTTCAACTTACTTCCAACTTGGCTTATCAAGAGAACAACCGTTACCAATTACTTTCCAACTGTCATTCTAAGCAACTTTCCAGGACCACCAAATGAAAGCAATGGAGTTGGAGGATTTCCACTTGTGGATACAATGTTTACTGGTGGTCCATTAAGAGGGAATATTGGTAAGCAATTCCATATTATCATTAACAATTTAGAACATGAAAAAAATGATATTACAAGGATATTTGATATTACCCTTAACATAGAGTTGTGAAATTGGATTTTGGGAATTATGATAAAAACCCGGAAAAATTTGAAAGAATTTAATAATATTTTATCTTATTATTAGGGATTAGTATAACGATTCTAAGTTATTCTGGAGCTTTGAGGATTGTCTGTGGTGTGGATAAATCCATTTTCCCAACGCAAGAAATGGCAAACGATTTGATTGCAAATATTGAAGCGGAATTCTATCGACTACGAGACGAAGAAAGAGTTTGATTTTCAATTTGATTCCTCACTGCTTAAAATACCTACTAAAATACAATTATCATGATTTTTTACATGAAATTATACTCAAGTGTAAATATTTTTGTTAACGCTTGAAACTTTTGTAGTTCAAACTATCGTTTTGTTAAAATGTTAAAATGAACTTTAATGGTGTTATTTATATTAATTGTTTAAATTATTAATTTCTGAATATTACCTTTATTTTAGTTAATATTTCTCATTTTCTCATATGTAAATACTTTTAATAATAAATAATTTTTATGTACAATAATAACTATTCATGTATTAATATTAGTACATTTCTATCATGTTCATTAGAACTCAAACGTTCATTTTTCTCATATGAATTGTTTACCTATATCTGCTCATTTTACGGTTTTTTCTTAAACTTTCCATTAAAAATACTAATTTATGCAGAAGGAAGCTTTTAACATTAGGATTTATTATATTGCTTTATTAGTTAAGTGAGTATAATTTAATCAATTAGGTATTTATCGATTAATCTTGAGAGTTTTGGTGTATGCATTTAAGTAGGATGATTTATGCATCTCCTCTTATATGAAAGTTGTACAATCTGCAGCATCAAATTCCAATGTATACGCACATGATGAAAATAAATAAAGGGAGTCGAAGGTGAGACAAGGACGCCAATGACAGATCTAAATTGGGAGAAAGGAGCGCCGTCGTACACAGCGTTCTGCTAAAATATTCAATTTTACTTTTAATTTCACCTTTTCCACAATGAACCCCTAATTAGATTTACTCGAATAATTCCTGGTATAAAGCAATTCAGAAATTACTGGGGAGAAGGAAGCAATAAGAAAATTATCATTTAGATTAAGCAGGAGACACAGAAAAGGTTTGTAATTAATTTACTACCTGACCCACATTCGAAAATATATAACATTAATGACAATTTTTTATACGTGTATTAGATTACTCGCCTTCAATTTTATGATAAACGATGATTAATTAATGGTATAATATATTAAAATCCATCTGAAAATTCTCACTTGTTTAATAGGGTTTAATTGATTAGAGTTAGGTTATCGCTTTTACGATTTTCTATCAAAATAATCTAGGGTACTTTGCTACTTGCACGTAAAAAGAGTAAAAACAGTCAACATTATTATTGTAATTATGAAGTCGAGTAAGTGATTTGTTTTGGCAGCATACCATTACCATTTGCTCATTCATAAACTAATAATTAACAACAATAATACGATTATGATTGACTTTGAATTGGTTTAAAGATAAGCATTGATTTGATCTGTTTCACATTTCGCACTTTGAATCTTATCATGAATTAAAGTCCGTGATACCAACATTGCCAATATAATTAGTAATATTTTAATTGTATATTGTATACACTGCGTTAGGTTAGGTACCCATACGCCTCGACTCGCGGAATTCAATCTTTACAGCTAATCATATCGTTTTATTATTTGATTAATTAGATTTGGATGCGTTTGTCCATGTGTATTTATAATTATTATCCAAGTATTTCATATATATTAACAATCTATTTTGTATAGGTATAACAATTAGTTTTAATCATTGATAATTAAGGATTTTCCATTTTCTCAATAATTGATTAGGCTTTGTGGTATGTAATATTACTTAAATACTTAACTCCTTTTCCATTCTCCCCTTTTTAAATAATTTCATGACTCTTGACAGAAAATTCATCCTCTCTGACATCACGTTGCAATTTTCGATCCTTATTATTTATATTGTTTCAGTGATACTTTTCGATCAACTCAACACGCAATTTCATTTATTGATTTTCGATTCGGTCTTCACATATAATTTCAGTATAACTTTATATTGCTACTTTCTAACTTATTTCTTATATTTCATGTGCTTTTTTGCTTCACATCATATTTAAAATTGACGTTGACGTAAATAATCAAGCGGATAATCATTTCATAAACATGATATATTCATTAGTTAGTAAGCAACGTCTTCGATCAGTGCGCTGTGTAAGCATTAGTGTTGTGTACTTGTGCGTGCATTATGTTTTCAACTATACCAAATTATTTTTATCTTTCATGTGTGAATGTAAGTATTTAATTGAAGGTCGTCAAGTTTCTTGAAGAAGACAGTTTAATATTTTTAAGGTTTAGCATGATATTATTACCTCTACATTATATACCTAGTTAATGTAGGAAATGAAGAAGCGTGTGGATTTTTATCTTGAGAGTATTCTCTGGTAATCTGGAGACTTGGAGGCAACTTGCGAAGAACTTTCTTTGGTTGAGTCTTGGCTTCTATTTGACTAACAAATTGTGCAATGGGTCGATTGCAACATCTTTTTTGTTTGTATGTTAATTCATTAATAAGTTAGTTAATATAACGTTGAGTAAAATTAATCAAAGAGCTCTTGGATTTGTTTGACAGAACTGTGTGTATAATAGATTTCATTAAGCCTACTATCTAATTACATAAATTGTCAATCAGAATTAATAGTTAACTAAAGGAATACGGTAATCGTTCATGTTATCACAATCCCTATCACTTTTTATAGGCGATCTTACTCTCTGATCTCATTTTTTTAATACTTGACATTCTGCATTCAGTAGGTTAAAGAGTGAAGGTTAGAGTTTGGTTAGAAAAATTTAATGGTTTAATGCTAGTTGTTTTTTTTATAATTAAAGCCATATATCTCCGAGTTCTTTTAGATTCAATTTATTAATACTTTCTCTGGATTTAAGAAAATTAAGCAATTGTCAACATGTTTAAATTGATAAATAATCTTTTTAGAAACATGGGGCAAGAAGACACCTTGAATGGAAACGAAACTCCTCCAAATGAGGTAGGAATTATAGTTTATCAATTAATAATACATATTTATCATTTTTAATAATTAATATATTTTTGATTGCGTTATGTTTATCAAAGTTAATGTTATAAAAATTTATTTATTTTTTTAATTTTTAGTTATTCGATCCTCCCGCATCGATTTCCAAAAATGCTCACGTCAAGTCAATGGACGAATACAAGGGGATGTATGCGAAGTCGATCGAGTCTCCTGAAGACTTTTGGAAGGACATAGCAAAGCAATTTCATTTTGAAAGTGAACAGCCTGAAGGAAAGAAATTCCTTGATTACAACTTTGATGTTGAGAAAGGCCCAATTTCCATTAAATGGATGGAAGGAGCAAAGACGAACATTTGCTACAACGTCCTTGATCATAACATTCAGAAAAATGGACTCAAGGACACAATTGCATATTACTGGTACAAAATTAATATTTTTAGCAAAATGTGTTTTACTTTTTTAATTTTCTTTCGCAAGTCTAATAAAATCAATTTTATTCGTGTTAAGGGAGGGGAATGATCCAAAAGATTCAAGTACCATCACATATGGTGAACTTCTTAAGGAAGTTTGCAAGTTTTCGAATGTTCTCAAATCTATTGGAATAAAGAAGGGAGATCGTGTTGGAGTTTACATGCCCATGATTGTTGATGCTGTTGTTGCTCTTCTTGCATGTGCTCGTATTGGAGCTGTACATTCCGTTGTAGTAAGTTAAGATCTTTCAATGGTATCAGTAAATAAAAGTAGTTTATATTTTTTAATAAATATCTACTTAATGTCAATTTTTTTTACTATTCGTTTAATTTGTAATCGAAATTAAATACAATAATTTTATAATCCTTGATTTTCAGTATAATATATAAAAAAAAATTTGTTTTAGTTTGCCGGCTTTTCGGCTGATTCTCTTGCAGAACGTATGCTGGATGGAAAGTGTAATGCTTTGGTCACAGCTGATGGAGTTTGGAGAGGAGACAAAATCATTCATCTAAAAGAAATTTGCGATAAGGTGAATTGATGATTTTTATATAAGTTTTAATATTCGAAATACCTTTTATTAACAGGCACTCGAACTTTGCAAAGAGAAAGGACATTCCATTGAAACTTGCATTATCGTGAAACATCTTTCTAGGCTGGCATCAAGCAAAACTAAAGATGACTCAAATTCCAATGACACAAAGAAAACTCAATATGACTGCGAGGTTCATACTTCTAACTTTTCACACTAACTCATTAAAAATTTTCATTTGCTTAATGTTGGAATATATTATATGTTTTAATTCTTATTACTTTAATTTATTAGATTCCTTTCAATCCTTCTGTGGATAAATGGTGGCATGAATTAATGGAAGCAGCATCTGAAGAATGTACTCCTGAGTGGATTGATTGCGAAGATCCTCTCTTTATGCTTTACACAAGGTAAAGGAAAAAATAAAGATTTTTTTTACTGATTTTTTATTTGGGTTGCCAGCGGTTCAACTGGAAAACCTAAAGGAGTCCTTCATTCCTGTGGTGGCTATCTCCTCTATGTGGCAACCACATTTAAATATGTTTTTGATTATCATCCAAGTAAGATTATAATTCATAAAATTGTAATAAATATTTATAATACCTACATAAGTTATGGCAAGTATGAAATTGTCAATTTTTATATAAATCATCCACAGAATTATTATTAAAATATTGTTTTATTTTAGACGATGTTTATTGGTGCACGGCCGATGTTGGATGGATTACTGGACACAGTTATGTTTGCTATGGGCCGCTTGCAAATGGAGCCACTTCGATCATTGTAAACTACAGTTTCAATTTAATATGAACGATGACAAATATGTAGCGAATAATTTTGCTAATTGTTAAATTTCAATTTAATAGTTTGAAGGAACTCCGTTTTATCCAACTAATTCAAGATTTTGGGCTGTTATTGAAAAATATAAAGTAAATCAGTTCTACACTGCTCCAACCGCAATACGATCTCTTATGAAATTCGGAGACAATTTTGTGAAAGCGTAATAATTTTATCATAAATAACTAAAATAACGTAAAGACCATTCAAGGATTAATCTCAAGTTTGTTGATGTGAATTTTAGACATAATCGTGATTCACTGACAGTTCTTGGAACAGTCGGAGAGCCAATAAATCCAGAAGCCTGGTTATGGTATCATAACGTTGTTGGGGATGCTCGTTGTCCCATTGTGGACACATTTTGGCAAACGGAGACTGGTGGTCACGTTCTTACCCCATTGCCTGGTGCAACTCCAACCAAGCCTGGATCTGCTACATTTCCATTCTTTGGCGTAGTTCCGGTTCTTCTCTCAGAAGAGGGGAAAGTGATTGAAGGACCTGGAGAGGGATATCTCGTTTTCTCCCAACCTTGGCCTGGTATTATGAGAACAGGTAAGAGCTCTTACTTCTTACAGATATTGATTTAGTCAAGACCGTTATTTTTTCATCTTAATTAGTATTTTTTAATTATAGTTTATGGAGATCATGAACGATTCGAAACAACGTATTTTAAAAAATTCAACGGATATTATTGCACTGGAGATGGTAATGATTACAGTTCTTGATTACTAAATTACAAAAAAGATTATTCCTTATAAAAATGTTTAATTTAATTTTACCTTTAAAAATAATTTGTATAGGTGCTAAAAGAGATGCTGACGGCTATTTGTGGATAACTGGAAGAGTTGATGATATGCTAAATGTATCAGGACATTTACTCAGCACTGCGCAAGTTGAATCAGCTTTAATTGAACATAAAGGTATTTTAATTATATTTACACATAATAAATATAATTAACCAAATAATCCATCAAAGCTATATATTATATGAAACATGACTAACCTTCAATTATTCATGTATGAGATTGGAAAATCATTTATTTTAATTTTTAAACATTTTAAGCAATTTCGGAATCAGCAGTGGTTTCAATGAATCATAATGTCAAGGGCGAAGCTATTTATTGCTTTGTGACTCTTCGCGACGGTTTTTCATTCTCAGATCAACTTGTCGGTGAACTCAAACTTAAAGGTGTGTAATTAATTTATCAATCTTTTTATGCTTAAGACATATTTGAATAGAATGCTTATTAAATATTCATTCATTTTTAGTTCGAGAGAAGATTGGAGGCTTCGCAGCTCCAGAAGTTATCCAAAATGCTCCTGCACTTCCAAAAACAAGATCGGGAAAGATAATGAGACGAATTTTAAGGAAGATCGCTGCAAATGATATGGATTTTGGTGATACGAGCACAATGGCTGATGAAGGTGTAATTCAAATCCTTTTGGATAACAAACCTAAGGCTTGAAATCAAATTCCTAAATCATGAATTTAGTATTTAGTGTAGAAAAGAGAAAAATTTTAAGCTACTAAACAGTAATGTTAAGCAAGCATATTATTCCGTTGATATTGAGAGAAATGTTCTTCATTTAATGAAGTGATTGTAATACAAAGAGACATAAATATATTATAAAATAGCACTAATACACTTAAAATATTAATATTAGTTATTTTATTAGCAAAAGTAAACTATATCGAGGTATTAAGTGTATAATACTACATAGAACAAGATGATAATTACTCAAATAACTGGTGTAGGCCTGAAAAAATATTTTAGAAAGAAATGCTAAAAAGTAAAGTACATTAAAGTAGAACACCCCAATATTGCATAGTACAAAACTTGGTTTTAAAGTTAATAGAGTTAAATATTATAAACATGTTAAAAATTTTCTTGTAATTACTATAAATATGAAATCTTCCTATCTTTATGCACTGAATCTTTTCAAAAGCTATATTAGAGTATAATATTTTTGAGATAGTTAGATATACACTAAACAATTAGAAATGCTTATTAGCAATACATGTAAATACAATTTAACGAAAATCTTTAAAAACATAATAATTAGTCCAAAACGCGCTGCCCAAAAATACTATTTGCCGAAAATCACATATCATGACGAGAGCTGAATATTCTGATAAACATAAATAATATTAAAAAGTAAAATCAAAAGCTTATAAGGATTATTAATTTATACTCACTCATTTAATTGTTCATGAACCGAGCCTTATTTGTTTATGATATATTAATATCCAAATTAAGACTATTTTAAGCATGACATTATGTCTGATATTTCTTTTAATTGCGATATAATATGATAATATATTTGGTCTCAATTTGTTTACCTCTATACTTTTCACTAAATATTTTCACTATCAATCAAAAATATCATGTTCTATTCTTTTGTAATTCTTTGGCATTCTCATGTTTCAAATTTTGTGATAAAAGTCTGTTCTTGTTATAAGTAATATGATAATGTTAGGTTTGAGAATGGGGTCAAAAACTCATATCTATTGCTTTTCCCAATTAATGACAGCAATCTCATAAAATTATGAGTGAACTTGATTCTGTTTTATATAAATAAATATATAAAAATAAATGTTGGTAAATCACATTAGCATAAGTACACAATAGAGAAATACAGATCATAATATATTCCAATTATACCTCAAGAAATAATAATTTTATTTATTATTAATTTTTAAAAGGAACTGTGAATAATTTGCTAGCATTATTAAGTTTATCTTCATTTTACGACTATGAAAATTTAAATTTTTAATGCCCATTATAATTAATTGATCTTTTATTGTTATCAAATCATACACATTGAAAGCAATATTAAAGTTAATAATTTCCTCAAGTTCATAAGATGAATCTTCAGATTTTAATATTTATTATTTGTTTACAATTATTATTTATCTATCCATCACACAAAATCGTAATAATGTAAAAATAAATTTTTATTTATTTTAATCGTAGTTTAAAATAAATAAAATGGAGTAAGCAATAATATTATTAGGTTAGTAAACAAATTAGTAAAAGTAAAAAACGTCTGTTGTGAGAAATAAAAATCAATCCAAATATGAAAAGGATCAAAAGTCCCATTCTTACATTTATTCATTGAAACAATAAAATAACGCATTGTGATGTGTTGAGTTAATGTAAGTATATTTAGTGGTGTGCGTATTTGGGATGCTGCATCTGCATGCTCTTTGATGCTATCGAGAGCTATCATGCAATGGTGTACACTGTACAGACGTAACGCATAAGGGGCGTATGGCTCCAGCGTGGTTCGGTGCCATCTGAATCGAATAGCTTGAATCTTGAGCCTTTGCCACCTCACCTGCCGGCCCAACTCACCTGAAGAGATTTCTTGGCCACTCCTTGAGGGCCGGTTCATCCAATCCACGACTGCCCTGTCGACCCATGTCAACAACCTTACCTGCTCGGCCAACTACCACGTAGCAAATAATCCAAACTATACTCCCTCTTCTAATCCCAAAGTACTTAAAATTAATAGCCAAGTCAAATATAAATTCCTCTGGAGTGGGGAAAAGTTAATTGACTCTCATTACTCGACAAGTGATATCACTTTCAGAAATCCGAGTGCTTCCATTCCATAAGTTAAAGAGGTTCAGAAACATATTGAGAGTCTCAAGCTCCTTTAAGTTCTCTTCAGCTAAAGCCATATTAAACCAAATAAATTATCAAAATGACGAGTCTACATATTTTTACAATAATCCTCCTCGCCGGCACTATGTGTCTCGCTGACGATCCTCTTCCTGAACTCAAGATCGAAAAGACATTTGTACCGGAGGAATGTACTGAAAAAACCCAGAAAGGACAATTACTTACTATGCATTACAAGGGTACTTTTGAAGACGGAAAGCAATTTGACTCAAGGTATTTTATTTAATAAAAATCATTTTTATGCTTTATACATTTATAAAAATTATAAAATATTTTGTAAATTAATTTCAGTCATGATCGCAATCAGCCTTTTACATTCCAAATTGGTGTTGGCCAAGTTGTCAAAGGATGGGATGAGGGATTATTGGACATGTGTATTGGCGAAAAGCGACGACTTGTCGTTCCAAGTCATTTGGGTTACGGTGAACATGGTGCTGGTGAAGTTATTCCTCCGGGTAAAATAGAGATTATTATTATTCTATAAGTCTATAACGTAGTTAAAAATTCAGTTGATTGTTTTTATAATTTACCTTACACATTAGATTAATATCATACTTTTGATATTGGATATTCACAATTCGTTATTTCATTTTTTTTGTTGTCATTTGAAGAGTTTCTTTTAGAAAGTTAAAAAGCTAACCCTTATAAATATTTATTTTTTAAAATAATATTATATTTCATTTTCTATTTCAGGTGCTACACTTGTGTTCGAAACTGAACTGCTCAAAATCGAAACTGCGCCCCCGGTTGTTAATGTATTTAAAGAAATTGACTCTAACGCCGATGCACAACTTTCAAGAGAAGAAGTAAGATCTTATAAAAAAATTGTTAAATTATTAATTTGGCATAAAATTAATATTTATCAGTTACAAATTACAAAGACGAAATAGCTTTCCCTTTTGACATTAATATTTTTTAATGTCATTGTCATTCAAAAACAATAAGTTTCCCATTAGTAATTTTCCTTAAGTATGGAAATTAGTTTGAGTATAGTTTCTCTTCAAAATTCTTCCCTTCATCATTACTTATTCATTAGTCCAAACGAGTTCGTGTTAAGAGTAAAAATAAATAGTTTGCTTTTCTATTTTAACTAAACAAGGGGGAGTTTTCGTTTTCAACATTATTGGGATTTTTCAATTCTCTCTATTTCAGGTTAGCTAACTGTTTTCATTAGGAAACGATTTATTCGTTGAATGTGTTTTGTATACACATTCTTATCTTTTGCCGTTGTCCAACATGTCTCTTGTCACTGAAAAGATAGTAATCAATGTTTGTGTGAAGGGAGAAAGTAATGATTTTTCTTCTAAAAATAGGTGAGCGATTATCTTAAGAAGCAAATGGAAACAATGAAAACTGAAGGAGCGGATGAGGAGAATGACGAAGTCAAAAAGGCCCTTGAAGATCATGACAAACTTGTTGAAGAAATCTTCCAACACGAAGATGGAGACAAAAATGGATTTATTACTCACGAAGAGTTTTCTGGTCCCAAACATGACGAGTTATGAGAGACCATTGTTTGAAGATGCAAAGACCAAAGGGACCTTCTTCTCTGTTACTACTCTCTTCCTTTCTCCGCCTCATTCACTCATAGGATGATGAAGCAAAGCCTATCTTTACATCCAAATAATATAAAAATACTCTAACTACATAATTTAATTACAAATTAGTTCTCATTAATTAGTCATCACTAATTATATAAAAAAAATTACTAAAAGTCAAAAGTTCTTACATCGAATTTACATAAAATTACGTTCAGGATTTAATTCATCATTGTTGATTTAAGTGCAGCAATTTTTAAAATTCAATTTTTTAGGGTATGAAATATTCATGAGCAAAGAATTGTTATTGTTCTTAATTTTATTTAAAAATGTTGGGATCATTTATAAATTTAATGATATTATTTTGATAAAAATTTCTTATTTTTATTTGAATTTCAATTAAATTATTGTTAAAAGACCTATTGCGTTACATAAATTGAAAGCAGGTGCAGCGTAATTTTAATAACAAATGAAAAATTCGTGAAAGTTAATTTTATTTCTCTTTTTGCATACATTTATGGACAAGATGCAATATATCAGAATCTACTGATCAATGTTTTTAGTTTGGGTTTGACACCTTTGAATTCAATTCCATATACCTTCTATATAACCAAGGCTCCTGGAATATTGAAGGTTAGGGCATATAATACCGCCTGAAGGTATAATGACGTATCTGGGCCTATGAAACACATGTTCCGGTGTAAAAGCATGGGATGGGATGGGAGAGCCGAACCACTCACTTCCTTGATCTTCTAACTCACACGAATAACCGAATAATTACTTTCTACCTACCATTAGGCTCTTAAATCTTCAAATAACACAATATTTAATGCTATCAGAAATAGAATTAAATTCTCTACAAAATGTCATCTCACTTTCTAAAATAACTTTTCATAATTCGAATTAATCCAGGTTAGAATGCAAGGTTTGCGGATCGTTGATTAGAATGTGTAAAGATGCTTTTTGAATTAATTTCCGGTGACGTATCTCCGTCGATGCTTGGCAGGGAATAGTCAGGACGTCCTCCCGGCGATACCTAGCCTAATATATACTGTTCTTCGACTAAGTGTTGGCGTCCACGTGCTTCAAAAGCACGTGGTAATTTGCATACATGGGCATATGATCACATTTAATTTAATATAAATAATAATATAAATAATTAAGGATGG
>VJMY01000286.1:0-90069 GCA_009869795.1 Neelides sp. FZ-2019
TATGCAAGGAATTCATTTTACAAGGAAGTCGAATGCGTGGACTTGTATAATCTACTGAATGATGGGCCTAATATAATAAACGGCGAACTGGTTTACCCGTAAACTGGTTTCATTTACCTGCCCTGGCATTCTTTTTAATCTTTGATCCATCGAGCGAAGAGGCAAACGGCTCAGGAAGCAGAATGTGAGAAGACGGCGGCCTAACGGTGACTTCTCTGCACGACGTCAGGGGATTCACAAAGACAATCTTCATTGAAGGATCTTGAGTTGTTGGATCTGAAGATGATTCTTCGACTCTCTTTGGCCCTTTTCATTATTTTATATTTCAACACCGGAGCTCATGGCCTCGGTGTCAAATTGTTCGATCGGAAAAACAGGCAGGGTAAGCCCAAAACCTTAATTTTATAACATCTAACATTAAGTAATAAAATTACTTTTCATAACAGTTCAGTTAAGAAAGAGATATACAGTTTAATAAATAACCGCTATTTCAACTAATGCTTATTGTGAATTAATATTATGTATAACCATACATACAATTATATTTTTAGGAATTAATGAATTAACTGAGCTATAAGGCTGAAATAATTGTTAATTAACTATATTGTTGACTATTGTATCAATTAAATAGGGGAGTATTTAAGACTTGAAATCGAAGGATGTACAAACGTTCCTCTTCATTGGGACAACCAAGCTTCGAGCGTGGACACGGAAGGCGATTGCTTGCTCTTTTACGAGAAGGAGAAATGTTCTGGGAGACAAGTGGCTCTCCAGCCATATCATCAAGAGTACCAACAGAATTTGGCTCATGAGAGAATTGGATTCTCAGACATTATCTCTTCCGTCAGCCCTTGCGGAAAGATCAGTGAGTGAAGAAAAGTGCCTTTATATTTATATATGAAGATATTTATGATTTTAATGGAATAATATGGAAAGAATGCTCATTAAGGATCATATTGATGGTTTAATTATTCTTGTATAACATCACAGTTGAAACTGGCGATTACGTGATTCAAAATGCTGCTGATGGCTCAGTATGTTTAATTACTTTTAACTTTAAGACAAATAAATAAAATCCAAAAGTATGACCCAGTTGATATGAATCTAAATATTAAATTATTTTAATCTTTTAATTTTATAATTATTTTTAAGTTTCATCGGATTTATTGAAATAATTTAATATTTATTTTTATGAGTTCTATTTTACATAAATGTTAATTTAAAAAAATAAATATATAAAAATGTATATAAAAATTATAAAATATTAAAATGGTTTTTCAACATTATTAAAGATTTTGACAGCTGCTAAGAATGGAGTTTCAATGGTTCTTCCTTGGCGTCCGTTCATTCTCATTCGAAAAGTTCAGCAATGGAAAGTTGAGAAAGTAAGGAAATGTCAATTTCAAACATTGATAACTATTCAATTAACAAAATTGAAATTAACTAAAATTATAACAGTAATAGTATTTCTAAACATATTTTCATCATTTGAAAAGTTTAAGATTTAAACATTATGAAGTAAAGTAATTAAATATGATTTTTAATGACGCATTTTGTCAAATTCAGGACGCTGTGACAAAGACGAGCTATCAATTTATGCCTGGTGAGAATTCTGAAGACAATCCAATGGCCTACGATAGAAAATCTTTGTACGAGTACGACAAAGAGACCAAAGTTTACCAAAAGAATTTGAAACCCATGAGGAATCAATGGAAAGTTGAAAGCGCCTACAGAGGAAAATACAGAATCAGGAATGTTGAATCTGGACTCTGCATTGTTAAAGGGTATAATAATAATATAAAAATAATATTAATTAATATTATTTTTATATTATTATTATTATAGGTTAAACTTGGTTTCTTAGATTCTTTTCGTTATTTCATGATTTTGACGCATTCTAAATTTTTAATTAATTTCAAAATAACTACTTTTGAATTAATTAAAATTGTATGGAATTGCATGAAATGTAAAATTGAATTAATAGGAGAAGAGAGAAAGTTGGCGAAGAAGATTGTGACAAATGGACTCCAAGACAAGAATGGATCTTCAGGAAAATTCCAGATCCATCCAAAAAGTCCAGTCATTTCAAACCACCACCACCCGGTGCTTGTCCACCAGGCCCACCCGGCTCCGTGTCCGCCGCTTGCCATGTGAACCCATTCAACAGGAAACCAAGTAAAGACAAAGACAGCAAAGAAAAGGATAACGAAGGGGAAACCACGAGCAAGAAAACCCCAACAAAGAAAACGAGACTTGATGACATCACGCCTAATGAAAGAATCCTTCTTGAATATTTGGACCAATTTGCCTAAGAAAGAGAAATTCAACCTTGCCATTCTTAAGAACATTTGAAGTCCATTAACATTGAACCTTCGATGATCAGATTTTTCACTTTGCAAAATTTATTCAAAACTACGCCCAGGAACTTCATCGTTCAAATTGCATATGTCATTTACTCTCACACACTCAAAAAGGTACGAAGGTGTGGAAGTGAAAAGCGATAGTTATTTATTACTCTCACGGAATTCCTCGACGCGTGATGAGTCTCAAAATGTTTTTCAAGGATTGTAAATACAAAAACATGAATAAAGTATATGGAAAAAGGAAATGAGAAAATAAGCCAAGTTCATTCATTTGCAAAAGTAATATGTATAACCCAATAGGTAGGTAAGATAAATGATGATGAAGTCTTAAGCCTTGTTTGATATGAAGCTTCGGAATGTGGCTGCGGAAGGAGAAAGTTTAATAATTTTTTGACAAATAGGGGCAGGTAAAACTCCTTGATTCGTGTGGTGTGTGTATGTGGTTGTTTGGAAGAAATTTGAGGTGTGAGTGAGTCGTGTGTGTGAATGAGTGTATATGAAAGAAAAGGATGATCGTTTTGCCCCTCAAACCCGACAAAAGTCAGACAAATTCTTAAGAGATTATGTACAACAGTAAACCGGTTGACGTCCTCCATCTCTTTCCCATATAATCAATGCATTAAGATTTTCGCGAATAAAGTAGACGATGAGTTTGATCCTTAGATATGACTCTATATCGTCTATGTCCCAGCTTTATCCATACCCCATAGGAATGGAAATAATGAGTAGCATAGGTAGGTATATTATATTATTATATAGTAGTAGTTTTTCTCCTTGGGAGTAGGTGCATCCTCTACAGGGGACATTGAGTGAGAAAGCATGTATATCTAATAGCTCCTAATACATGATTCACACATTGAGATTCCTCTCGTGGAAAATGGGAAACCGGCTTGACCTACAGGAGATGCTCCCTAATCAACAGACTTGACTTGAAGACTAAGAAGAATGAAAGGTAACGGTTTCGAGATTTCATCTCTAGTCCTAATCTAGGACCAAGCCTCAATACACAATCTGCGCCCTCCGTCGCAAAAGTCAAGATGAAGTCGAGAGAAGTGAGCCTTTTTATTCTCATCTTTGTCCTCGCCGTTGAGTTGCGGAGTTCTGCGGCCCTCCAAGTCACACTCTTCGAACATAAAGATCGCCTAGGTGAGGACTCCACACTTCCGGGGCTTCTGGGGAGAACTAATTCCTTTCATTCCTGAGTAGGCCAGTCGTTGAAGTTGAATGTCAAGGGCTGCATGAGCGTTCCGCCGGAGTGGGACAATCAGGCCTCGTCAGTGGACACCCATGGGGATTGTGTCATCTTTTACGAGAAGGTGGATTGCAAAGGAAAGCATGTGGCTCTCCAGCCCTACCACGACGAGTTCCAGAAAGACCTTGCTCAGGAGAAACTCGCCTTTTCGGACGTTGTCTCTTCAGTGGGATCCTGCGGAGATAAGCGTAAGTTCAACCTTAATTAACTCGAAAACTAATTTTTTGTTTAATTAATGACTTGACTTTTGAATTACCGATGAGCCAATATCTTTTTTGTAAAATCAAAGGTCAATTTTTTTTTTAAATTTTACTTTTTTGTAGTAAAAAGGGGAAAATATGTCGTGCAAAACAATGCTGATGGATCGGTAAAAACCTTCTGATTACTATTTATGGGGATAAATTATATTCAATCAGCCCAATACTAATTCATCTCTAGCTCATTCTAATTAACCAATATCTAATTGATTAGACTAGAGAGACTAAAATTTTAGCTTAACTATATATAATATACCTAATTTATAAAATCTTGATTAGTAAAGTCATTTATTCAAAACAATAAATGCTTGCTTTAGATCCTGTCTATCCATAAAGGACACATTTTCATGTACCCTTGGTCGTTCAACATGAGCGTACGGAAAGACCAAGAATGGCAAATTGATTTAGAAGAAGATCAAAGAGTAAGAAAACTAAAATTTGTAAAATTTACTCACTTAAGCATTTTGTGATTGTGACGTTAATTCTAACAAGATACATGAAAGGCGAAAGACCTTGTATGAGTGAGTAGTGATTATAATTACATACAAGAATACAAGATGTTCTAATATAAATATTCGCATTAAAGGTAACTTACTATGAGATTATGCCCGTGAAAAAAAATGAGAGGAAAAATCCTTTGAGCTATGAGAAATCAACGCTTTACGATTACACAGAAGAGGAAAAAGTGACGAAACTCCACATTAAGCCCGACCCAATTAAAAATTACTACATCATCGAAAGTGCGCACAAAGGGAAATTCAGAATTAGGAATTCTAACAATGGAAAATGTCTATTCAGGGGGTAAAAAGACATAAAAATATATTGATTTTACAATCATTAATTAATAGTTAAGTGTCGAGCAACGAGTTAAAACTCAAGTCCGTGTTAATTAAATTGTCAAACAGGAAACAAGGACGAGTTGCTCAAAACTGGTGCGACAATTGGTCAAAGAGTCAAGAATGGATTTTCCGCCCATTGCCAGCCAAGCCCAAAGAAAGAAAAAAATACCGCGTTCCTCCGCCTCTTGTGCGACCTGAGACGAAAGTGAAAAGACCCACGTTCCCATTCGGAATTCCTCCATACCCCCCAGGTCAATTTCAATTCCCTCTGGGTCATCCGCTCTATCAACCACCAGTGGCTCCCATTAAGAAGAAGGACGAGAAGAAGAAAAAGAAGAAGAAGGGGAGCGAAGACGAAGAGGACGACGAGGAAGCGAAGTCAAAGGAGTCAAGGGAGAGCAAAGAGGAAGAACAGGAAGACGAGTCGAAGCAAACGAAGGACGAGGAAGAGGAAGAAGACGAAGTTCAGACTAAGAATACCAAAGAAAGTGAGGAGGAAGTAGATAATCGGAAAATAAAGAAAAAGACCAACGAGGATGCTGAAGAAGACGAAGAGGAGGAGGAAGAAGAGGAAGAAGAAGCATAATTAAGCCATTTGAACCGTTAATGCCTTTTAACTAAACTTTTATTCTAAAAAATGCTTCAGAGAACATCAAGTACGTTTTAATATTCAAAAGGTTGATTATAGGGCGACTTTCATCTTAATTCTCTATTTATTAATTTCGTTATTTATTAAAATAAAAACCTTTTCTAATATTTATACCTTTTTGTTTATCAAATTATTAAATGATTTTGCAATAAAATAATGGACAATCGGAATCAAACGTTATTCGTTATTTATACATGTAATTAAAAAACTCAAAATATTTGCATCAAAAAACTTAACCAACTAGCTTTAGAATTGTTTTTATTTAAATTAAGTTAATTGATTAAGTTATATAATAGTAAATAAACTTATGTATTTATAAAGAATATTTATTTTAATTAAATAAATTTTATTTCCTTTCTTTGAGATTTTGAGAGAGTTTTCTTAAATCAATGGGTATTATGGGACATTTGACTATCTCTGAACATTAAATGCTGACTTGTGTCTTGTTTTCTCAATTTTCTCTGATAAGAGAGCGGGATCGAACTTTTCCCATGCTAAACCTTCATTGTTCACGTTGAGTTGACCGAACTCGACGTCCTTCCGCTTTCATTCCTCTTCGTCTCTCATTTTTTTCACATATCATCTTCGCCCTCGTTCTAAGTAATTAATAAGCGAATCACGGCATCTTCGCATCTCTGTAATAATCAGGTTTGAGAATCAAATGTTCTATTTTTCATTTAAAGAGACTATTATTAACTTAGTTCGTAATAAAAACGATCTTCTCGCTCTGTTTGACTTCTCTACGTTTATCGGTTTATAGCCCTCTCTTACTCACGATTACGATCATTGAGATAAGGGATTATCATATTGATATTTTAATACTCATTATTTATTGTCATTATTAATTCAAATTGGTGTTCATTTGAGTATTTGTTGAATCTATCAGGATCTATAAACGAAGAGAAAAATGAGCTCCGCAGAAGACGATGCGTTTTCGGAGAAGTCAGGGGAGCCATCCGAGTCTGAAATAGAAGAATCAAATAAGTTGTTGGCCAAACATAAAAAAGCTCGACCATCCGTTTCTTCTTCTCAACCCTTGGTTTCCTTTCACTCGGCTAAGAAGAGTTTTGTCAGACTCAACAAAGGTGAATATTTTTTATGGAGAAAATTTCATTAAACCAATGTTTTAATTGATATTTAAGTTTTCATGTTTTTATTTCTTTTAAAGATTTGGAACAACTTAAAGGTCGACCAAAGTTCAATAAGAGAGAAGAAAAATTGAAGCAAGACACGGTCTTCAAAAAGAACTTTGATGCTCTCGAGAAGGAAGCAAATTTTGAAGGTTTGGATGAAGAGACAATTGAAATTGTTTGGCAAATCGCTTCGAGTCCTGTCAATTTGATGTCGAAAAAAAACAAGGCTGCTTTGATCTACAACATGGTGCCAAATAAGCCTTTGTCGGCCAAAATCGTTTCATCATTGTTCTACTGGCTCAGCGAGACTCGTGAAATGGACGAAAAGTTTAGGAATTCGATCAAGCTTCCGATTCTCGATTACATGATTGGTAATCAAGTTAATTAATATACAACTTAATTATTTTTAATTATTCAGAATAATGATGGAATTAATTTGAAATGCGCAGTGAGTATTGAATATCAATTGATCGACGGAGATATCTTTGCTTCACCGCTTCTCTTTTCGATTCTTATGAGAGAACTTGATGATGAGCAAGGGGTAATTTTATATTTAAAAATAAAATTATTCTTATATTGATTATTTTTCATTTAATTGAAAATTAATTTTGTAATTTTTTTAATTTATTTATTTGAGATTATATTATTTAATTTATTTTTTTTATTATAGCTGAAAACTTTGTGTGCATTGATCAAGTTAATTGCGAAAAGAGAGTTTCTCACTAAATCTCACATTAGTGTGCTCCATTCATGTATTGTGAAATCCAAAAAGCAAAGGAACTCGAGCATTCTTTACAATCTCTACAAGTATTCCTTCTCATGTCATTATTTACTACTATTTTAATTGAACCCTACAAGCGTATTTTGTAAAGTAAATTACGAATTGATATTTTTTGTATAGAATCTTTAGAGCTTCACGGCCTGATCTTATCTCGAATGACCTATTTGATCTACGACGTGTGGATCGAACCAAACAGGTCGACGTTGTCAAGCCTGGATTAAAGACCAGATTTTATGAAGCTAAAGGAAAAATTTTGAGAGCGATGAATACGAATTTTGACAAAACGGGCATTGATATGGATCTTGCTGAGAAATTGAAGAAATCCGATTACGTTTTATACAAATTATCACTCAGTGAGGCTGAACGTTTGGGAAATAAAATATTTTTTCCTGAATTTGCTGGAAGGTAAATATATTATTTAAATGCAATTATTAAAAATTGTGTGATTTATTTTTTAAAATTTTGATTTAAGATTCTTCAACTAACTAACGAAATATTTTTTGTTGTAGTATCAGTGACAATGAGAGTAATCTTGGAAAAATGCTCGCGACACTCAAGAATCCGTCCGAATTACATATCTTTGAATACGATCCCTTCATGCTCAATATGTTTGAATCCTGGCTCAAATTGAACTTGGATCACAGTATATACAAATTAACCAAATTGACAAAATATTTTTAATGGTTTTTAATGATTTCTCTTTATATCTTTAGAATTCAACTCTTATGTGAAAGAAATGAGCATTTGCTACGAATTCATTTTCGATCGCTGTTGTCAACTCGCTTCAAAGCATAAAATTATGCCTCAACCATTGAGCTCATGGTTGAAACATTATTTGTACGTTTGGGATGAGCATCTTTTCCAGGATTATATTTTCAATTTAATCCCACATCTCCCGTTCATTAATTTGATAAGTTAGTTCTTATTTTTTAGTTTATAAAAAATAACATTAAATTAAACATTCACTTGCAATTGTAACTTTAATGAATATTAATATATGTAATAATATACTTATATTGCATTTATTCCTTTTGTTTTATTTCAGAGCATGATATGCTACTGGAAAAATTCAAATACATGTTCCTTGTTCAACCGAATAAGATCAAATTGAAGATCTGGAACTCAATGTCATCTCTCCTCATTAATTGGATTGAAAAACGCGAAGCCCTGGACTCGGACTCTGAAAATCCTGATCCTAGCTTAGCTCGACAAATTCGAAAACAAGAAAGGGATATTCCATTGCTCTTCGATTTCCTTTGCTCTCTTGTTCAAAAGCTTTTCATAATTCGGCCGTATGGCTTGGAACTTCCTTCCAGCCTTCTTCTTTCCGAAATCTGCAAGAGTTTTACCCAATTGAATGAGATCTACGATAATGCCCAAGTTGAAGTTCTTCCACCAACAGAGCTCATCTACATGATTAACTTGTCTGAATGTCCGATCTCTTTAGAAGCATATTGTCACTTCTATATTAACTGGTAATATACAAATATAATTCAAAAATATAAAGCTTATTTAAATATTTGTATTTATAAACATGGTTTGTGCACTTTATATTTTAAAAAGTGAGATCTTATAATTACTCTATTATTAAGTTTCAATGAATTGCTTTTTGTCACTTTTAGCGTTCAAACTCAGAAGAGGAGGTCAAGAGGAAAAAGCCTTATTGAGAAAGAGCTTCTTGGTTTCTTCAAATTGGGTTATCCCATTACTGCCTTGAACGATAAAATGGAATCATTGTCTTCGCAATATATGAGTCCGGAATACAAAGAACAGTTCAACGAAAAGAGGACCTTATTATCTGTAATGAAAACAGATCACCTTGAGGCGTTTCGGCTTCATCCAGAAGGGAATAGAGACGATCCATTGGAAGAGTTGTTCGATATGAAAGCTATGGAAGACATTTGCCCGTGCACTGCTCAATGCCTTAAAAAGTTTAAGTCTATTGCGGTTTAAAAATTATGTTCTCATTTATATCAAATTTTATAATTAACATTTCACGATTTCTTTAGATATTTTTAGATTTCTTCTTTATTTCAGTGTTTGTTTAATGAAGAGAATATTTTTATTTAATAATTAATTTTACATATTATCATCTATATACAGAAATATAGATAAATTTTGCAAATATTCTATTACTATTGATAAAAATTATAAGGACATTTAAAAGTTTTTTTAATTAAATGTTAATCGTTCTATATAGTGTAATTATCAGATATCAAACATGATATCTTGATGCCATTAAATAAAATGAACAGAAATATATGACGTTAATTTTATTCATCACTGATTTACAGATAAACTAAATTGACTAGGCAAATTAAAGTTCGATGGATTTACAACAAAATAATTAAAAAGTGTATGTCTGGCAGAACATTATTTAACAATAATTAAATTGTGTGACAACTACAACAATTTTAAACATTGGAACAACGAACTCACATTATATATAGTGATCGTCTCTTTTCAGCACTAATTAACTTTAAATACGATGGACATATTGTGATTTGAATTAATGCATCATTTTTTAATAATATAAGTAGTCTCTACGCATTTTATAATAGACTTCTTTCTATATCAAATAAGATTCACTCTTCATTTCATGGGGTTATGAACGAATCGAAATCTTTAACATTGGAAATTAGATGCCACCTCCTTTGGCATCAGCTTCACCGAGAATCAGCACCTTATAGTATTTATTCATCTGCTCAAGGAAAATGAATGTTAAGACAGTGTGAGGGCCAAGACGAGCGTAGTAAGGCGTGAAGCCTTTCCATAAGGCAAAGAACCCTTCGTTCTTCACGACTTTCACCAAAACGTCGCCAGTTCCTTTGAATTCTGGAACTCCATTCACAATTTTCATATTTTGAATTCGCGTCTTTGCAATATCAACTGGCATACTCGCCGCCGTCGTCACCAACCCGCTGATCATTGAAGCGCAAAAGTGAAGAGGAATTCCTTCACTGAAATAACCTATTTAATATATTTTTATTTAATTTTAATAGCATTTTTATTTAGAGATCCATAGATCAAGATCCTTCATTTGTTTTTTATATTCTTTCTAATATTGAATTATTGATACTTATGTAGGTATCAATATTTACCAGTATTCATCAGTGATTGTTTAGCTTGTGAGTATGAGGCAAGTTGAGCGGCATTAACGACCATTGCTCTTCCCATGGTTGGAATAGCACCCCTCCAGAGTGTCAGAACTCCTTCTTCCTTCGTGATCCTCGCAAGAGCATTAAAGACTGAAGTGTAATTTCTCTTCTCGGCTGCTGGCAAACGACCATCAGCAGTCATTCGAATAAGGGCAACTTCAGCCGGGGTCCCTACAAACGCTCCACAAACTCCAGCTGCCATTCCGAGAACTGCCTTCATTAAGAAACCTGGAGGTTCTCCTTTAGGACTGAAAAACAAAAATTAATGAAGTAGTTCTATAAAAATGTAAATGTAAAATATAAAATATCGACATACTAGTCTTTAAAGTTAGTAATTTATTTTAAATGAATGGTTTATATACCCGCTAGCCATTTCAAAGAGCCAGGTGTAAATACCAAGACGGGTTGTAGTATACGTAGCTTGTCGCAGAAGACCCGCGGATAATCCTGAATACATTGCAACGATGCCCTCATTTCGGAGAATAGACTGAATGGCATGGAACGATGTCTTGTATTCCTTTTTGCCACTTCCGGCTCCACTCAATTGCATACGATTTTTAACGAGATCCAATGGCTATAGTAATTATGAAGAATCGGTTTTAGCAACTTTTGTTTAGAAAATAGAAGCATCAATTGAATATTCAAAAATTGGAATATTTGGCGTGATAGATGAAAAGTTAAGTTATCAACCTGGACGAAAAGAGTTGCCCCCATTCTGAAATATATATAACAAATGCAATTAATACTTTGTGCACCATTACACCATTCTTTTTTATACGATCGTTTGAAGTTTTGATCTGACATTTATGACAATTAAATTAAAGAATTTCTAAGCATTTAAAAAAAATTACCCGGATAGACCTCCGAAGAGGAATTTGATTGAATTAGGAATTGTTTTCTTCGGTTCTGACATTTTGCGAGCGACTAAAAAATAGGTCTGGGGTTAGGTTAAATACTAATAGTTAACTCGTGAAGAGAGAGGTTCAAATTGACCCTAGATTAGATTAATTACGTACGAATTAGCACTTTCTTATATTATGCAATAGAAAATCCCTTTCGTCCAGGAATCTCTCTTGGTTTAGGCCCAGGCCCACTCCACGTTTTACCACAAGAGGAATACAGGAGTCGCCTCCTCCAACGCATGACAATTCTCTAAACTAAACTCAAGACCGTCAAGATTTACATTTATATTTAGAACTTAATTCATCCATTACGTTCACGTGAGCAACTACATGTCTGGTGATCTTTAATGTCAAATGTCAATTCAACATGAGTACCTGTAATTCATGAAGATCCTCGAGTATTTATTAAGCGAACCAAATCCCTTCAAAAACTATTATCCTAAAGACTATATAAAATATCATTACTTTATTACTCTATGTATAGACTATAGATTCTATATTATCTATACAAGATAACATGAAATTATTTACTCAAAATATTTTCAAATTGGGATAAACGAGTTCATAAAAGGATCATCGTCTTGATCACTATAAACACTATACCATAAAATCTCTTTTCTAAGAAATAATGAATTATACACAAACATGCTGCATACCTATACACTACATACATTATAGCTATCCATACATCCATAATTTTACCTTTGTCTCTCAAGTCCTCTTTGTATCAAAAAAAGCGAAAACCAACATGAGACTGCAACTTTCAATGTCATAAAGTTTCAATGTCATAAACATACGCTCGTTTGTGTCATAGAGGTAGAGCCAAAGACCATATTATATAAATACGAACCCCATATAAAATTATACTTCTGCTCCTAATAGCGAAAGAGTTAAAAGTGGATGGAGATCCCCTCCTGCCCCCCATGGTTCTCCATTTCATTTTCTACATGCTCGACGACGGTGTTTCTTGTCCAACACACATGTCTGTCCTCCTCTGTTCAAATCAAAGATAAAATGATATTTCAATATTGCGCAACATGCACACATAGATGCCCGTGCTGGAGAAACTTATTTAAATTGATGAATGGAACAAGCCGCATTGACTCGTCCTATCTTTTAACACTGAATAAGCATATCTTGGAATCAAGTCCAATGGATCTGATGGTGGTGTATGAGCCGAAGAGGGGAAGAGTGAGAGAAGGTTCGTCGGGGTGAGTTTAAACTCTGCAGGGTTGTGAAGTGTGAATGATGAGGATGGGAAATTGGGTGGAAGTGGAAGGGTTGAAAGCGTTCCTTTTGAGATTTCCCTAAAAACTCTCTTCGACTTTTTACGAGGGCAATTCTACTCTGTGGGGTTGAACACAAGACAAACAACGAGGTGGTGGATTGGACTGGTGGTTAACTTGGGCCATGGTATTCGCCGCTCCTATTATTCACAACCACTTGGTCCACCCAGCTTCCAAGAGGTATTTCTAATTCTCTTTCATTAATCATTTGAACTTAATAAGAGCTCATTTAGTTAGCAATTAAAACAGTTATAATTAGTGTAAAACTTCAAATTTTGAGTATTTGTTGTGGAGCAATTGAGAAGGAGAATATTGGAATATAAATATAAGAGTAGTTAGCCAAGTCAACCCTCCGCATCTCCGCAATCAATTCAAATTGATGGTTGAGTTTGCCGTTGAGCTGGGAGTTTTATGCTGGAGAGAATTTTTTTATCCTTCCGGCTTGAGAACTTGACTTCATTCATATTTAATTGAGTTCGATTTGGGTGGTTGAAGCTCGAGTTTGTGAATTATTTACAGAAATACACAAAGTTCTCGGGTTCTCGGTCGGCTCTTGTAAGTTTCCTCATTAAACTTCCTCTTTTTTGAAGTGTTGGGGCTTTTCACTGGAAGGAAACCGCCTTGATAAACTTTTTAATACATTTTCTTCCTCCTTTGGCTATAGTTGGGGTGATTATACAACCCTAGGATGGATTTTATTTTCAAATCATGAATTATTTCCTTTATGGTCTTGAACTAAAGGTTTAGACTATGTGAGTCATCGAATTAGTCAACGAATATTTAGTGAACCGGATAGAAAAATTTAATAGTGATAACTCGCATTATTTTATTGAAACAATTGTCGTTAAATAGTGAAATTCTAGTTAAAACTAGTAATTGTCATTGGGTATAAAGAGATTTTACTGTTTAAACTTGTGCCATTTTGAGCTTTTTGAGTTCAATATCATTATTATTATTCAACCGGTGCGATTTATCATTATATCATCAATTACCGAGTATAAAGTATTATCATACCTAATTCAATTTGTGAAATTTTAATGGACATTAAACTAAATCATTTTTATCTTTATACAGATAAAATGATGTTTTCATTTAAAGCTCATTTAATTATTATGAATACATATTTATTCATTAGTCGACAATATATGAAATGATGCTTCCGTATACAATTCATAAACAGTAAATTACTAGCCGTATTTTCAAATCATTATGATTGCTATATAGGGATATAGAGTCATTTCATTATTGAAGTTGAAAGCAATTAGTTTTTGTCGTCATTTCCTATTTAACCCCAATTTCCTGTGTTTTCCCTATCTATTCTGAAATGAGTTTCAATTGCTCCCTGAGCCTATTCAGAAATACGATTCAACTCATTTCATATAATACAAATTTACATGTCTGTCGATTCTAGCATAATTAAATTAAATATGAGATCATCAGTCCTTGAACTTGAACATGCATATTATTCCATATACCTAATCAAATAATCAACTACAACTAAACAGTTTAAAATGCGAAACAACATTTAAATTAGAAATCTTAAATAATTTTTGCGAACTCCTTGCAATTCCCTTACTCATTCAATTATAAGTTAATCTCATGCTCTTTTATAGCCAACTGAGCCAACTCTATGACTAATTTCTATAAAATGCTCATCATCAACCAGTATATTACTCGTCGTTATACACAAACAATGAGAATGTACAAGAATTGCCTCAATTGAGTCTGTTAATTCTTTTATGTTGAGAAGAACGAAGATAAATTGGCATTTAATGGTCGTAGTTTTATAGACTCCACGCAATGTGAGATCGTCATTCCATTAAAACCTCGCCTTCTTTATCTTACCAATATATCACCTATAATTTTGATGATCTCCTCAATCTCTCCACATTTCATTGATGTGAAGAACGACGAAGCCATTTGTCTAATCTGCTTTTTCTCCCTCAGCGAATCTCATCTAAATTACATTCACCTTCACGAGTTATTTCCTAAATCTGGTAATTTAATACATCATTGATTTACTTGTATTTGTTTGTATTTGAACACACGCATTAGAGCCGCTAACCTTTGTGAAAATAATATTAACAATAAGTTATTTGGTTTATTAATTGACGAAGAAATGGGGAGAGGGTAGGGGTTATCATATTTCTCAGCTTAGGAAAATACACGTTTCATATTAACGATGTCTCGTGTATCTTTCTTTTTCTTGTATCAAAATATTCAAATGAAGATGAGGAAAAACTTAATTTTTCTTATATGAAATATATGTCAGTAAAGATACGTAAAATTATAGAACATAGTGAGTACACAAGATTGTACACAAGATTAACATTGAATTTGAGACAACCAACAAGGCATTGATTTTCAACATTATCTTTCCTCAAAATCACTCGCAATTTCACAGGTACTAAAGACTCCTGCTTCTAAACTTAAAATGTTGATTGGAGTATAAAATAATATGCCCAACCAGACGAGCGAGTTTTTTATACTTTCCTTCTAAATAAACACAATGCATTTTACATTCCTCTTCGTTATCTTCCAGCAAAAGTTAGCTAATGGGATAGCCCGTGAATATTTTAACACAAATACAAGTATATACATCATTCCTTCAAAGATAATTGCTCCCACTCCGCCAGGCGCTGTGTGTGTAATATTCGTGTTTACTTTTAAACTTACGTAGTACCATTTGCATGACTGAGACGTTCGAAATTCTTGAGTTACAAAAGTTAGAAGGATGAACGCAATAAAAGGAAATGTATTATTTATTTATGTTAATTGAATTAAAGAGTTTTTAGCAAACTTTGTGGGAGCATTTTAAGGTTAGGGAGGATTCTCTCAGATACCTAATTTTAACAAATTCAAGGGATAAATTTTGGATCACTTTTGGATGCTTCAGATCCCCAGGGACGATTCACAGGATCAATTCCTCTAAACTTCCTAATCTTCATTCATGACGGCGACGAATTCACATTTGGGGCTTTCACACTCATTTTCCTCAACAAGAGCCAATCTTGGGATAGTAATATTAATAATACTTTTAAAGTAGATATGCATATAATATTACATAAATGAGTATTAAGGATTATATAACTCAAAAGGAATACGTTATTTTATTAGTAAATATAAGTATTAAGTATAAACATTAATAAATAGATGTGTACACATGTAATATGTAAAGTGTATTTGTAGACGTGAGTAGTCTCTTGATGTGGTTGTTTAGGATTCTTGTGATGAATTATTAGGATGACGATTTTATCGGTTCTGTCTGTCTGAGTGTTCAGTCAGTCAGTGTGTGTGTGTCTGAGGGAGCGCATGGTCGTCAACCTGCGACCAGACTCGCGAATCTCTACGTTATAGAATCTCAAAAGACATTTCCACTCACTCTTTCTTTTCCTCTCGAGCCGAACGGAGGGTTTGGAGAGATTCAATGGACATTTGAGTATTTTAACTTGAATTTCTTTCTCCATATAGCCCAAAGAATATTTTAATAGTAAAGAGTCAAATAAATGTAAGCAGTGGAGAGGGAATTGAAAAGTTTTTTTAAGCTTTTAAGACTCCAAGTCAAAAAGTGTTTTTTTAGAGGAAGAAAATAAGATGTAAATATATAACAGACTCATACATATAGTGCAAGTATAAAATATGAAAAATACACTAGAGACACTCACAGGTGTTCTTTCTTTGTCCTGACTTTTTCTTTTCTTCTTTATTCAAGAGGGATTCGGAAGTTCTGTTGAATATTTTAATTCTCTTCTTTCTTTCTTTAAAATTGTCCTCTGCTGTGTTTTTGACTTTTTTATATACATACTTATTGTCATTGTCCTGCGATTTATAACGGTTGTATAGTACTTATTCAACTCATTTTCCTTTTATCTTGAAGTTAAAATTTCGTTCATCTTTCAAATGAATACAGAATGCAATCGCAATCAGTAATTTTGAATGGAATTCACAATTTTTTCATCCTAACAAATTCCACGAATTCTGATTCTATAAATATTCAATTAATATTTAATTTGACAAAAAATATTTTAGTCACTCGATGTCATACATAATATATATTTTAGGTCTAATACAATTTATTTTATTTATTTGCAGAGTTCAATTTGATAAGAATTTAATATAACTAATTAAAATTGAAAATCAAGAGGAAAATTGAAATAGAAGAAAATAAATAATCAGGATGGAAGAGAATAATAGTAAACGCCAAGGAACTCGTGTGTTCAAAAAGAGCTCGCCTAATGGAAAGGTACAATTGTGTTTAATAACTCGTTAAAATTTTCATTTCTCGGGTCCTTTTTGCTTTTCGACTTTCTTTCCTCTTTATGAGGGAGAATAAAATGTGAATTGAGTTTTTAAATCTAATTGGATTTACGCGTGATAAAATATTGATTTTTCCGTAGATAACCGTTTACCTTGGAAAAAGAGATTTCGTCGATCACCTCTCACATGTTGACCCGATTGGTGAGTGTTCCAGAAGTTGTATATAACTTTTTTTTTACTTGTTTTGCACTAACTGGGACGCACGGTGGGGATAACGATATATTTTCTTTTAAACCACGAAATTGACCTTAGAAAGTCTGATGGATAAGAGAGAATTTACAGCTTGGGAGAGTAAAGTTTTCTATTTGCTTTATTACGCTGCTTATTTTAACTTTTTTTCTCCAGATAGATTATTTACACACTTTGAGGTAAATCTCATTTCTTCAGAGCATCAAAAGTAGCATATCTCTTTGTTTACATATTCACATTCCTTCATCTTTCGTTTATTCTAACCATCCTTGACTTTAGACAATATCAAAAGCATAGGTACCTAAGCCCTAAGTATATTATTCATGAAATGAGATTTATTGCCTACATGAAAATCATTTTGAATTCGATTAATTTAGTATTTCAAGAGTCCTAGTGGCCATATTGGTACTTACGTTTACATTTTATTATTTGATGGTCTGATGATGGAAAAGCATGTTAAAAAGTCGTCTGAATTTATTTTCGTGTCTCATTAGTCTGTTTTTGATAGATTGCTTCATACAGTATAATAAGTTTTAGCCCTTTTAGCTCATATCATATTATGGTTTTTTAAGCTCTTTCATGCTGAATTAATTTGGAGATCAACGTTTTTGATGGTTAAAATTAAATGGAAATGGAGTTAAGCATCAACGAGTTTTTCTTTAATATAAATGAATTTGAAAAGTCTGGAAGGTTGTGGAGAAAAGATGAGAAGGAAATGGTAATGAAGAAAATCCATTCTTTTCCCGCAATATAAATCTACTCGTAGGAAGGAAGGGCTAAAGACGAGAAGGGTGAGAATGAAAAAGATCCTCTTTTTTCTTAATTGATTCTCCCAAGTGAGATTTGAAAGGAATTTCGCGTTTCTTTTCCCTTTCATAATGACATTTTTATTTCTCCAACTTGCCGGCTTATGTACTTATACATAGGAGACTTGAACATCTTCGCTGTCGGGGTCGGTGTGGAATATAAAGCATATAGAGCTATCTAATACATAAGTAATAAACCTTTAATATCAAAGCCATGTGCTTTCTCATTTGATCATGTCATTCCTCGCCCAAAACTTTCACCTTATACAGAGACGAAGTAATTCAGTTTATACGTGGGAAGGATTGGGAAAACATGAAGTTGGTTTGACGGATGGCGAGACATATTAAAACAAAACATTGCTTCACATTAGAGTGCTCAACTTCGATGAAATGACGTCGTATTTTCATGTTCAGTGAGTCGGAGGAGTCGAAGGGACTTGGGCGATTAAGAACATTTAGGTGTTTCACCCATGAATTGATATGGTGGTGGCTAAACGGTGGCAGTCGGTGAGTGACGAATTTTCTCATCTTCATCTCGTCCAGATGGATGCATATGGATGTAATAATGCCGACCACCCGTGTGTACTCTATGAGCCAGATTCGGACACATTGGTATATAACCAGGAGAGACGTATGTGAGCATCCGAGTGAAAGTTGATGTTCGTGTTGGTGTGCGGGGACAGAAGGGATTTCGAGTTTCTTTTTTACCGCTGGTTCCTTTTTTATTTCTTCCTTGGTTTAAGGTCAGAGTATTAAACATATGGATGGGGAAAGTCCGCTATCTTCATTTTCCAAGTCACTCCAACCTTTATTCCCCTTTTTTAACAAGGGAAGGCAATTTTCAAGGGGTTTACTACTTCCTTTTATTTTTCATGCATAACAATCCCTCTTTATCCCTTATTCTTATTTTCAGTTTTAGCCGCTTCTCTCATTATTTCCTCCTTTCTAAACTTTGTTTCAATTTAATTGTAGACTCTCGCTGGTACTATATTTATGTCTAAGCTTCTTTTATAGCTCTGTGGATCGATACTGTGAGGATCTTTGTGTGCTAGAAATGTCCACGAGTATAAACATTCTCGTTTGGAGGATAGCCATGATAAATTATATTGCAAAAGAAAAGTTCGTTTATAACAGGTAGGAGACGACGATTGTTCAAAGTATGGAATTCCTAAATACTTTGATTTTTTTATATTTGGAAAAAGGACGAAAGTTTTTATGACTATATAAAATATCTTGGATGTTCAATTTCATTATATCTACTTTCTTTTTCTTTTGGGTATTTCGTTCCCTTTGAGGAGCGTGAAGGACTTTTTTTGGAGAGTTTGAAGGGAATCCTTCTCTTTGCTTCTTCCTTCTTATGATGGGAGTTTGAGATTCGTCTGTTCTCGTATTTTAATCCTTTATTCGCATTCCGAACGTTGGATATTTTACATTTTTGTGAGTCTTTAATGGATATTTCTCCGACACCTCGAGGGCTTTTGAAAGATTCAATTACCTCAATTGAATCACTTGTATTTTTATTGAATCAATTTCTGTCTTTTTTAATTTACGATCCTGAAGACTTTCTTCAAGGGAAACATGTCTTTGAGCTAAACTGAGAGGAGGGGAAATAGCCAGGAAAAGTTTACAAACATATTTCATATCGATTTTCTCATCTAAGCATATACGAGAAGAGATTCACTCGATCCTGATACTAGAACGAGATGTTTTCAAAAATATTCTCTCTCGGTCTCTCGCTTTCGTTGCTCTCTCTACTGCTCTCTCTACTGTTTACATTGCAAACGGGGGACAAAATGGAAAATAAGCTCAAAAGGGTTCTTGAGAAGAGATGTGGAACTTAAGGAGCTTTTAAAAGGAAAAATTGATTGAATTGATTCAAGAGGAATCTTTTCTGTTGACGCTCATCGTCCTCTGTATCAGTCTCTCCTATTCGATGCCATGAAGCTGATCTCGCTAATTCATTTATTTTTCCAGATGGAGTCGTTCTGATAGACCCCGAGTATGTGAAGGAACGCAAAGTGTTTGGTCACGTCCTCGCTGCTTTTCGGTATGGGAGAGAAGACCTCGATGTCCTCGGATTGACCTTTAGGAAAGACTTGTACCTCGCGTCAGAGCAAATATTCCCTGTTCCTGAAGCGTCTCTGAATAAGCCTTTAACTCGATTACAAGTAATGACCGTCAGAGATAAATACACATGCATGAAACTTATGTTTTCCTATATTGAGACTTGTTACACAAATAAATAATAGGCTTTGCACTATACTTAATACCTATATTTATAAGCTTTTAAGTATATAAAGCTCTATATATTTTAATTGTGTATACTTACTTTTATTACATATAAAAAAATAAAATCGCACATAGTGAGTCGAATCCCTCTATAACTCATCTCTCATGAATTCGACTTGTCGTTGAAGCTCAAAAGGAAGATTTATTTTTTCCATTCCTTAATAATTTGTAACTCAATTTTATTTTGATGGTGGATCTGAGAGGAAAGGAGAAAATTCTTCTCGGATTCATTTTGAATTATTATGATTTTAGCGAGGATGTTCTATAACTTGAGGGTATTGATCGTAGGCTAATTTTTAATGAAATAACGAGGCGGATTGGAAAAGTTTTTTCCCTTTTTATTTAATCTGTTTATGAGAGAGAGGGAGAGAAGTGTTGGGCATGCGGTGAGTGTCTACGAGTATGCATGCATAAGCAATAAGATTATCCTCTCGGCTAAATTTTTCCTGGCGAAATTGACTCTCTCGAGAGAAATACTTAATGTAAGAGAGGTGAAAGGGAAAGAAGAAAGTTCCGTAACAAATGAGATTAGGGGAGAGAGATATGTGTGAAGGTGAGACATTATGATAAATATATATAAGATCTGTCCTGAGTGTTTGTATGAGGGAATTTTTCTTGGTATTTTCGAGACGAGAGTTTTTTGAAAAGGTGATGGAAGGATAGAGAAATAATTTATGAGACGAGGGATTCTTAACTAACGTTTTTGTTGATGGACACAGGAACGGCTATTGAAGAAGCTGGGGCCATGTGCTTTCCCCTTCTTCTTCGAACTCCCTCCGCATTGCCCAGCATCTGTCACTTTGCAACCAGCTCCGGGAGACACGGGGAAACCCTGCGGAGTTGACTATGAGATGAAGGCCTACGTGGCGGAGAACCCTGATGACAAGCCGCATAAAAGGTTTGATAATTTCCCTTTTAATTCTCACTGCTTCCTCATTAAGGAATGGGCCCGAATAGGAGCCCATTAAGAGGTAGAGTAAGTTGAAGATTTAATTTCCGGCAGGAGCTCGGTGAGGCTGGCAATTCGAAAGATCATGTATGCGCCGGGGAAGCAAGGTGATCAGCCGTCAATAGAAGTGTCCAAAGAATTCATGATGTCTCCGAATAAGTTGCATCTCGAGGCGTCGCTCGACAAAGAGTTGTACTACCATGGGGAGTCCATAGCTGTCAATGTCCACATTGCGAACAACTCGAATCGGACGGTGAAGAAGATTAAAGTGACTGTGAGGCAATTTGCCGATATATGCCTTTTCTCAACAGCACAGTATAAATGTTCTGTAGCCGAGTTTGAAACTGAGTAAGTCGAAACAGGCTTTTTATATGAAGGCTCTTTACAAGTTATGTAGCTGTATTACATTTAATTGACTCATTTTTATAGACTTCTAGTTTAATTAAAACCTTTATTATTTAGTTTAATTATAATTTTACTAAGCCGATTAACATCAAATAAATCCAATTAGTGACTTGTGCCGTTTGAGTAACATTTCAATTTATATTAAATTATAATTTAAGGCTTTTAACTCATTAGCCTTTTAAAATTATTTTTTCAAGGCAAGAGCAAAAATTCCAATTTACAACCCAACTTTGTCTAAGCTATGAAGATTATTAAATGTCTCATAATGAGTGTAATTTCCTAATTAGAATCTCGACGTTAATTTAAATGTTTTAACCGAATTTCCTCCCTAATGACAATTTAATGAACTTCTCATTTACTCTTCTCGAGGCCCTTGACTCAAACTTCCATATTACTCTCTCCTTTGTAAATCTTCAGCTATTCAGCTAGGGTTTGAGTTTAAATTTTGAAATTACTACCACTTGACGCGAATATCAAATGGTAGAAGACTAGTGGTCGTATGAAGTTCAAAACGCTAAAAGTTTATGAGAGCACCAGAGTTTAATAAGGATAGTTTAAACATTATTAGTTTTATTAAGGGAAAGTTTCGAGCTTAGGAAAGCGTTCTCGTGCACTTATTGATTTTTGTTGATTACAGGGAGGGATGTCCCGTGGGTCCAGGATTTACACTCTCGAAAGTTTATATGCTTACACCGTTGTTAGCAAATAATAAAGAGAAACGCGGACTCGCTTTAGACGGGCAATTAAAACATGAAGACACGAATTTGGCTTCATCAACCATGTATGTATCCTTTCATTCTCTCTGTCTCCATTCTATTACATTATTTATTTAACCTATTTTATAGTAAGTATAATATTCTAGACTCTAGACCATGAATTTCCCTCAATTTAGATATGGAATGAGTTTATGAACCACGAAGAGATCGTAAAAATAGTTATATTCCTTCTTTTCAGAATAACCGATCCATCAACGAAGGAGAATTTAGGAATCATAGTTCAGTACAAAGTTAAAGTCAAGTTGTGTCTCGGTCCTCTTGGAGGGTGAGTTCATTAATAATTCCTCATCACAATTTCATGGGGCAATTGAGGGGAAACTGTTGTTTTTCTATGAATATAAACAAGGCAATTTTTAATCTTCGAAATATTATTCTGTATAATACAGATTATGCAAAATGATATTTCCACCTTCAGAGTTCATAGAGTTTGGTGACTAATTATTGAATTGATCTGTATTATCGACATGTAGGGATTTGTCTGCTGAACTTCCATTCGTGCTCATGCACCCAAAACCTGAAGAAGACGAGCCGTTGACATTGCCAAAATCATCATCACCGAACCACATCGAAGGAGAAGTTCCTGTGGAAAACCTCATTCAACTTGACACGTAATAATTCCCTTCATAACTCATTCTCGGGACACTCGGCAAGGGGAGAGAGGACTAAAGAGTTGAATTTAAATTTTCCAGAGACGACGACATCATCTTTGAGGACTTTGCGAGGTTGCGATTAAAAGGGGAAGTGGAGGAACGTTGAGTCTCGTGATTTAATATATTAAAATATTATCCAC
This sequence comes from Neelides sp. FZ-2019, assembly GCA_009869795.1. Lineage (NCBI taxonomy): Eukaryota > Metazoa > Arthropoda > Collembola > Neelipleona > Neelidae > Neelides > Neelides sp. FZ-2019. The sequence continues at coordinate 23,142 of VJMY01000286.1, forward strand.
ACGACTCTCGTCTCTACTACTGAAGGTCATCTTTCTCGCCCATTTCAAATTCTATTCAATACTCCGAACATGAGTCGAATTGAGCTCCTACTTATTCTACTACAACACTTCATGGATCTGGACTTCAAACAACAATCATTGTTAAATATAATATATACTATATAATTTAGAGGTTATACTATGATTATACTCACGTTCACACTCGTGCATGGGTTGGAATGAATATCCCGCGGATTATTTTTCCCGATGGTCCTCTTTTTCCGCGAGTTCCATTGATCCAGCTGTCTTTTTCCCGTCAATCCCAACTTCCTGCGTATACTTTTTTCCCGCGAGACAAATATCCCGTCGTTAAAAATTTCCCGCTATTATTCGTTAGTTATTTTACATTCCTACATTACCCAACACAAAGAAGAAACTTTGGTAGCTTTTAAAGCTGCCCAGAGCAAAGGATCGTGGATTTTTTCCTTTATGTTGCTCCATGTGGATCATTTTTAATCTTTTTAAACCTTTTAATTTTTATTTAAAAAATAAAATTTACAAACAAAAATCAATGACGGGTATTTACAAAACTTACTTATATATAATTCACATTTACGAACACATTTACGAAATTCAGAATTACTTCTTTGTAAAATAACTAACGAGTAATAGCGGAAATTTGTAACGACGAGATATATGTCTCGTGGGAAAAAAGTTCACGTGGTGGGTAGCTAGGATTGACGAAAAAAGAACCAGCGGGATTGATTGAACTTGCGGGAAAAAGTACTGATGGGAAATGTAATACTTGAATGTAAACTCGCTGGGAAAAAGTACCGACGGAAAACATGTATTGGCGAGATTTTTACAGTGAATCCACGTGCATAATATTAATTATAAGAATGCGAACGGGCATTTCGTTTAAGTTTAATTTAAGTTTTAAATATATTGCTTATTATTATGATAAATGTAAGATACACTTACTAATAATATGCTATTTATATTGATAAATGTATGATTATAATACATATACTTTATAGCTAAAACTTTAGTGTATGCATTTCATATTTTTAAATTTTATCTTTGAAAAAGATAAAAAGATCATCCTCAATATGAAAAATGTATTATATTTTTACACTGATCTGAGTATAAGAATTACATCATTGGTTATTTAGCCAAAAATTGAATTTTTTATTGACAAAGAGTTGGCAAGATCAATCAAAAATTAATGTCTTTGATAATATGCCACACGCCGAAACTGGAACGAGCATGTTCATAAACTGAATATTTATGAATTATTTAAAAAGCTTTCTCAAACCATAAATTGTGAAAACACTTTCATGTCTTCATTATTAACATTCTTTAAAAAGGATATGACATTAGATATTAAAATTTAGATTTTCAATTATTCTTTTTGCCATAATATTGGTATTAAAATATGGATCTGGAGTATTCTGGAGTAATGTTGAACATTATTTTAAATTGTAATTCTCTTTACGGAAAACAGATATAGAATAGAATATATATATATAAATAATCAAGGTTGGAATGATTATTGAATATGCTGCATTAAATAATTATTAAAAACATAAGGCATTTATGAGTTAGTTCAGGGAATAAAATTTCAACATTAAAGAAATTGAGCATTTGAGTAGGTAATGAATAATCATGATGGGTAATAATTAGCTTGATTAGAATTTAGTTTGGAAACATGACAGAATATAATATTGTTTATTAATTAATGTACTGACGGGGGCGTAAATATTTTAAAGATAATTAACTATTCAATTATAATGAATATAACATGATATATGAATTCTGAAGCTTATGTTTGACTCATCGTTGTTATTATACTAACAATTAATATAATTAAATTCTAACAATGACATTGTTTTAAAACAGTGGCGCGCTTTTTTTTAACTAATGTACTACAACATTATAATAGACATAAACATGAATGAGATGCGAAGTTGGTGTTAAAAATTTTCTGTGATTTTACGCGATTTATAATTGAATATACTCGTTAATACTTTGTAATAATTAATTAATACATTAATACTTTTTACATGGTCATTTTTTAAAATATTAGTTTAACCAATTCTGACATAACTATTAAAAGTATTTAAATTTTTCTCTTTATTGTTTTCAATTTTCAAGATATACCTTTTGATATTACCGTTTATTACCTGATAAAATTAGCTTAATATATGAAAAAAATATTTGAGCAATATCATTCTTGTATGTGCAATTAGTAAGTAGTTCAAAACCAATACTAGTATTTTAGAACAATTTAGCCTTTAAAGTCGAGTCGAGAAAAGTATTGATAAAATTAATCCTTTCATTATTATTTATAATTTGTGTACACTTGTTTAAATCTCATCATTTGATTCTAAAGTATTTGTTGTCTTTTACCTCTGTTTTATTGAAGATAAAAATGACATGAAGCTTCAATTTTGTTATTTAGTTGAATCATTAAATAAAATGAATTTATAAAAAAAGCCTTATACCCACAACGCATTTTTTATTAGGTTAATTTATTAATTCAATGATGCACGTTGTTTTATGAAGACTTCAAGTGTCAATAATAATTTATAGATAATTTAATAACAGGTAATGAATCGCGTATAAATATAATTTTTATTCTATGGATATTTTTGAAGATAGTGCTTGAATGTCATTTCGTATTTGAGATCGTTTGCGAATTGACTCCAATGTCCTAATCGCCAGTTTATGGTCCAAATTCTTTCTTGAAAGATTCCATAAGTTCAAAGCCAAATTTCCCATTTCAGACACGTTGCCCCAATTGATGATCTCCATGAATAACTCGAGACTAAGCAAACTCTGTAATACCAACATATTTTTATTAACAAGTTTAAATATTAATTTATATGAAGTATTTTGGCAGTTCGCTCTTTTCCATATTGATGATAAACAGTAAAGGTAAATTGATTCGTTCTAACTTGTTTCTTTCCGTTATTTTGATCTCCGAGTTCTTTGAGAGTATCAAGAAGAATATTTAAAATGATTGTCGCTTGTGTGTCAATTTCTTCTAAGAACTTTGGGTCGGATCCATACATGCTGTCATTTGCATCAACTACGTGAATAGAAATAATGGCAATCTTAATTTCAGATAATTCATTAATAATTTATTGATTAAAGCGGAAAAACTCACCTCCGTTAAACACGTAAGCGTACTTTTCTTGCGAATAAGCCGAGAGAAGTGACAAAGCTCGTAGATGAACTTTTGGCGAATTCCAATCAATCGTCAAAAGAGCTTTGAGGAAATACAATGTTGGTTCTTTTGGATGATCAGGGACAGCAAGAATCGTACTTTGCTAAAAAGACATTTATTATAATTAAGAAATAAACTCATTTCCAATTAATAGTTATTTGGTTGAGGCTGAGTCGTTGTGAGCAATAATATTAATAAAACTTACCAAATTGTTCACATATTCAATGAGAACTTCCTCTGAACATTCGATTTCATCTTTATTTTCATTTAGTATGGTAATTGCTGCTTTTAAGCACGAATCACCTATTGACGACGATATATTTGAGAACATTATTCAATAACTTTATGAAATCATGTTCTCTCTCTTTGAAGAAATATTCAATAGGAATAGTGGTATTGATCGCATTCTTGGAATTCTCACCTTGACTAACATTCTGATTCCCATAAGACACTTGAGCCGTCAAAAGATAAAGTTGGAGTTGCAAGTAATAACTCTCAATCGATGGAATGGTAATGAAAGAATATGCAATGCAAGCACATAAGAATGATTTTGTTCGCTTGGTATGGTGACCGCCCACGATCTTCTTCACATCCATTCCCAATTTGTTCACACACTAATTAAGCACATTCTAACATTTAATAAATATTTCTCAGAGCTCACAGTTTTAGTGTATAAATAGTAATCGTCGTTTGTTTTTAAGCCTGCGCAAAGAGCTAATGTAAATGAAAGAAGTATAGAATTAATTACCTGAACAAGTTGGTATAATACAATGTCATTATTGGAAAACGATCCTCGAGCTTCATCATAGAATTGAAGCTGCTTTTCAAAGTCTCGGCCATAGTTGACTTTAAGAATGACGCCATTAATCAAGTTTCCTATTTGTTTTACTTCGTCAACGGGAGAAAGTGCGCTAATAAATAGTAAAATATAGAGATTTTACCAAACATTTCAATTGATGTTTTAGGCAGAAAATAGAATGTTTAGAGCTCACTCAATGGAATCATGGAGTAAAGATGCAAGATGAAGCAACGTGCTAATAAGAATGTTATCATTTTGATTCTCGGGATGCTTCGTATGGAATGTTGTTAAAATTGACTTGATTACATCCACTTTGTTCTTCAGCAAAGTTACAATTTTTATAAACTTATCCTGAAACAATTCGTTATTAAAATGACATTAAATTAATTCCTTGAAATTACGGGATCGTCAAAATCTTATTTCCATTTTTCTGAATTTCTAGAGTGTGAATTAAGAGGTTGGAATTCAGCAAGAAGGAAAAAGATATTGACGACCCTGTATATTAAACAAGTAAAGAAATTTGCATTCATAATTAATTTAAAGACAATTAAATAGTGAAAACCATAAGTAATAAGACAGAAATGTCGTTTGAAAAAGACAAGAGCTTTTCAATAATGCTGACTAGCTTTCCTTGGTATTGATCAAAATCCTTAGTGATCAAATGATCAACTAAATCTTCAATGAATGAATTGACAATTTCGCTCTAAAACCATTTAAAAATGTTTTTAAAAATACAATATAATAATAAAAATTAAAGAAAAAAACTTACTTCTTCATAGCTTATCTTACCCCAAAATTCTTGACCATAAATTCAACCCAAACTTCACAACATTCAAGGTATTGATCTCTTCTATGAATATTTTTAATTTGTGGCCAAATCCTTTTCCAAATCTCTTTTGACTCATGTTGCGGACTATCGATGACTATGAGGCACATTCCCAAACTCTTCAGAATTGGACCCAAGTTTGACTCAAGAGTGAGGATCATCTCAATAATGTTCAAACACTCATCACCGATGAAATTCGGAGGGAATGTATTTAATACTGATCGTATTAACACGGATTTCCAACTAAGAATTTCAGAAATCTTTTTTGTTAATTTATAAATAAATAGTTATAATTTTTTTTATAGATATTTGAGTAATTTAAATTCATTACAATGGAGGAACATTTGAAATGAGTTGGATAGTGTAATTCAAATGTTCTCCTCGATGAACCAAACATTGAAGAATCCAATCCACAGCTGGGCTCAGAGCGTTCATGTAAGTTTCCATTATAACTTTCGCTTCTGACATATGAGGATTGTAACGAAAATTCTCCAAAATCTGGATGAAACATTACACCATTAAATATTGATTATTTCGGTAAAAATACATAAAGTAATACAATATGTATAAAAAGCTTCATTCATTTATGTTCAAATTACTTGATCGTGGAGTAAAAGAAGGTCTTGAAAGCATTGCATATAAAGTTCCTTATGATTTGGAATTAATTCCATAGCCTTCCGACAAATGTAACATCTCAAATAAATTGCGACAACTGGATCCCCAATTCCCCACATTGAGTTCAATAGTCGTCCGAATATTCGGCCATAGTCTGGACTAAGGAAATAAATTAATTCTAGCTCTGCTTTAAAATTCATTATGAGTATAAATAATTTTACTTTTGTGAAATGAATGAGTATGATTTCATTATAGCCATTTCAATTGAAACTCTAGGAAGAAGTTCCCGAATAGATCCAACTTTAAAGAACCAATTCTTACACGTTTCTTTGGCAACTTCTGGTGGGAGCATATCTCTGTTGATTTAAAATAATTGGTTTTAGAATAATTTGACATTATTAATTCTCATTTTATTCAAAACGAAGATATATGTTAGTATACCCTGCATTGGATTGTTTTCCAAGAAGTCTATTATAGACCATATCACCAAACTTGTCTAGAATGTCTGTTATAATGACGAATTTGCTTGGATAAAATGAAATTACCGTTGTGTCCCCCAACAGTTTACAACACTGAAAAGGCAAATTATCTTCAAGTTCAAATTAACTGAAAAATTTCGTATAATCAAAGAGGAATGAAAAAAGACAATTATTACTTGAATGGTTATTTTTAAGGCGTTGACCCGAAGATCAGCTTGCCAAGCTTGAGTCAATTGATGGTCAAGTTGATTAATCTTTTAAAGTTTAAACATTTAGCATATATTTCAATATAATTTACAATAAAGTGGTTTAGTTTACAAACCTTGTTAATATATTCATCTTGGCTTAATCCCCCAAAGTATTGTTTTGATCCAACATCCAAATCTAACTGTTCAAGTCGATGCAGCACTTTTTCGCTAACGCCTCTCACATCTATAATTTAAATAATAAATATTACAGATTTCTATTTCCTTATTCAGATTGTATTTTGTGAGACGTGACGGCTTACCATGTTCTGCAGCAAAATAAGAAGTAGTAAGAGATAATTTTTCTTTGGTTGTGAACTTGTTGAGAATCGCAGCCTTCTTGGAACTCCAAGGTTCAAAATTGTCCAATGATGGTCTTAATCCGAGATTGCCAACAGTGATGATTCCCAAATCATCTGCAGCCATTCTGGTCAGAGGATCCAATTCAGTTATGCTTAAAGGATCCAATGATTCAAAGTCGCCTTTCGATTTATTCTGAATCAAAGGAAATAAATTAACTCACAAACAATAGTTTTAAGTAAATCACCAATAAATGTTACAAATTTTAGCTTACTTGGAATGTCGAAGATTCGAGTGGATGCTTGTCAACTTTTTCTCTTGTCAAATTAGTTTTGCTTTTTGACTTTCTATTCGAAGCCTCTGGATCGCATTTCCTAAAAATTGTTTTAAATATGTGAACAATTAAAATAACATAAAGACAACCCAAATGTTATATTAATATACCTAAAATTACTATTAAATAAACTGATAAATATTAGTTAAGTATATTGTGTAAACATTTAAAAAAAATATTTTTGGTAAGTATTTTAGCTTAGCTTAAATTAAACCTGACATGACTTACCACTTATACGACATTGTTGTGTATTTGAACTGCACTTAAATTGTAGATTGTGTTATATTATAATAATAAAAGAAAATATAAACTATGAGCAGAGTAAATGAATTAATTTAAAGTCGGTGGAAATTAAATTTTCATAGATTTTGAAAAGAAATATGCTCCTCCTCTTTAAGAGTCCTCCTCAAACCACCACCCCCAAACCAATCATAAATTCAAAGCAGGGTACACTTTTATATTTAAATCATAAACGGCCTAATGTTGTTAGTTCATAAATATTAAAGGGGAATATTGAAACAATTTGTTATTAGAATACCTAAATCATTTAATGCTAATTGTCAACACCCACATAATTTCCCTAGCAAACCCCTGGCTCCAAAATCTATGAAAATTTAATTTCAATCGAGTATAATAGAGGCATGACATGTAAAGTTCAGCGGGGATAGGGAAGGAAGAAATAGTTTCTAGCCCAATAGTATTTAGAGGGGATGAGAAGAATGAATTGGTTGGATTTTCTGATCTTTATTCCAATCGAGTAATCCCAAGAGCTTCGCTCCACTCTCCAATCCTTTTTAATTCCCTTGAGAATTTTTAATTTTATATATATTAAAGACATACAAAGTTAAATTTTTTTAGATCACCTTTTTGTAATTGGTTTTGTATTTTTGTATGAATACCTATTGCATAGAAGGTTCAATAGAATGTTGAAAGAAACTTTAATTAATTCCATTTAAATACCTTACCTATAAGTCTTCATATTCATGCGTGCATAATATTAAATATTAAGTACTTATATTTATTATGATTTTTGATTTTTTTATTCAATCATAAATTGCACATTTTCTTCATGAAAGAGATGTGATATTAAGCATTTTCCCTATATTATAATGTGATAGCTTAAAGACTTACTTATCGTTAGAATCAATATAATTATTTGATTATCATGTTGAAGAGATGTGTAATTGTAATTAATAATTTCTCAAAAAAGTGTACTGTCCAATGATTCATGAGAAATATACATCATTGCATAAATTAGACCTGTATTAATAATGTATACGCGATGTATGAGACTGTATGACATTATGACACTAGGAAGTAATTGTTATATAAGAAGCCCATTATACTCGCCCAATGTCTTCGTGGTAGTCAAACATGAATGAGAGTTTGTTGCATTATAAGATTCGAGTTTAGCGGTGGGTCAAAAGTCGAGAAAGTATCTCAAGAGATATTAATCCTTATCATGAATATAACCACTATGGAAGAGGGATATATGAACTCCGGATAGACATATTTATTTACACACACGTGGAGAAAATAGTTGGTTGGTGCTGTGAAGCTCGTTGCTGCTGCTGTGAGGGTCATCAGGTCGGGTGAGTCTGTGAAGACTTATGACGACTCTTACCTTGGCATTGGCAGTGGAAATTGAACATTAAACCTATCATTTGACCATTGAGCATTTTACTGCGTCTCATTATGCCACGCTCCCCGAAATCACACCATTTACTCATCATAACTAGCTTACAGAAATATGATTTAATCTAAAAAAATAATCATCTTAATTACTTCTAATCTTGTCGAATAATCAAATGCATATTCATTTAACCAGGAGCATTTTAAAGATAGTTTTCGGAATTTATTGGCATTTCATGAAGGGATTCGTAATAGTTAATAAGAGGAAGTTGAATCTCACTCGTCGCCCACAATGCTTTACATTATTGAAAGGAGTGCGCGTGGAAGTCCTTAACAACTTTTCATATGCAATAATGCCTTCTTCCAACAATAATGGTGTGTGTATGTGTGTGTGTGTGTGTGTGTGTGTGTGTGCGGATGAAGCCGGCTGTCTAGACAGACGATGGTCATCTTGCTGCCTCACACACGTGCGACCACGACATTGAAGTGCAATGCCAACGTGGGAGGCTTGTTTGACTCTTCAAATAGGAATTTTAATTTCAATTCGTTCACCTCAAGGAAGAGGAAACGAAATGGTTTGTTATACTGTGAGTTAAATTGGCAAAATATTCGTCTGCGAATCTTTCAAGAAGTTTCGCTTGCTTTAATATAAATTACTTCATTCCTAACAAAATATCAAAGCTTCTAGAGAAAGTTACCTTTTTGCGATAAGTTATGATTATGAACATGAAATGTCATGAATTAATTTTCACCAATGTGTAAAAAGTCAAAATTAAATTAAAATTATCTAATACTTATTGCTAGTATACAAAAAATACAGGTGCTTGACGAACAACAATGTAATTAAACAATAAACTAGCTGTGTATAATAAATATATAGAAGAGATCAGTGATCGATTACTTTAGGCAATCTATAGGTAGTAAAAATGATAATTGGTATTAGCGGCTTTTTGCAAATTTTTGCTATTGTTGAGTGCAATTAAGTAAAAATAATAATTTACATAAAAGGCATTTAACATATGAGAGCAAGTTCAATAAGGCAATAAATGACTTGAATTCTTGATTACTTGATATGCATAAAATAATAAAATAATTATACATAATGTGTTAATGTAATACAGAGGTGGAAGATCTCTTCATCCAAGGTTAATATGACATCCACTATTCATTCGTTGAACCTAAATTTGAACTTGCGAATAAACTTAGATAAATATTAAAAATCATCATACGAGTACTTGTATCTCAAATATGCCATTTAACTTTTACTCGATAATGTAAAACGTAAATGCGTGATGCAGTATATTATAATAATTTAAGATGAAAAGGATGCTGGGGTTTCTAGTCATATCTATCATTAGACTTGTGAATGAGAAATTCGTCGAAGTTGGGAGAAGATGACGAAGATTTTTCTTAAAAATGCATGTAATTGAAATGTAAGTAAAAGCCTAGAAGGCACACGTGGAGTTTTTTTCTTTCCTACTTCAATTCATTACAATGAGAAAGAGCAAGCATCGTCGAATTGTCCTCAACTCATCTCATCTCTCTCATATGAATAACATTGAACTTTATTCGGAAGCTTAATAATTTGCTCTTAGTTCATTCATTTTTAATCGCACTTTTCCCAACCATGAGACTTGTCTGCTCGCAACAATAATCTGCAAACGCAAACGAGGAATTAAACACTAGACGGATAAGCGGATAAATTAATTTGTGAATGGATTTAAATTACAAATATTATCCTTCACTGATGTTCTTTCAATAGTATATTTATAATATTATGCATGATCTCGAAAACATCATTCTAACATTAAGAATACAAATTAATTGTGTTAATTTAAATGTCTTTTTGAAGATTAAAAATTAGACAAAATAAATAGGCTCATTATAGCATTTTTCTCCCTACATTCATCGTAATAAGGTTAATGGACTAAAAAATGTGAAATGGGGAAAATGCAAAGGAGCACGAAATAAGATCTCGTAATTGTGAGTCACATCATTGGCAAGTTTGTGTAGATCGAGTGAAGGGAATGAATGAAAGTGTTGAGGTCGCAGGGGGCCCACACGTGTCGTTGAAGGGAAAAGTTCGTTAGATTTTTCTCACAGCTTTCCCGGCGACCCAAACATTTCGGCACGTGGAGGGAAGCAAAAAATGAACAGCAACGTTCCTCTGCCTCGACTGCTCCACTCACCTAAGAACAACCCGCGATCCCCCTTTAATTTACTATCTCATAGTTGGATTCTCAATTCTTCATTTGACACATTTGTAAATTAAGCGCTATTAAATATTAGAAATTTAAATAATTAATAAATGAGTATAAGCTTATATCTTTTAAATTTTATAAAATCGAGTTATTAAAAAACTCTGCACAATTTAGATATTTTTAAAAAATAATTTGCATTCTATTATATTTAATAATTAAATTTTAACTGTTGAGTTTTGTTAAAAGTTTCATTGTAATTTTGTTATAGTATTCTCGACAGTTTAAAAGCAATAAATTTATGGTCGTCTTTTTAGCAAAGGGGAGCAGGAAGTAGGGATGACATCTGGATTCTGAACTACCCCTGAAATCAATCAAGCAATGATCCTTTGATATGGTAATGATAGCAAAACCGTTCCAAACCTTCCTCCATATCAAGTCATGACACGTAGATGAAGGAGACCCTTGAAGGGATTCTCTCATTCACGTCTGATAAAAAAAGGAGGCAGGTGATGTTGGACGACGGAGGGTTCCCCAGATCTCGGCACGTGTACATTGTCTTCTGTAGGTAGGGATGGTCTGGAGGAGGAGCCGCCAAAGCGGCCCACAACAACGCCCTGCAACAACTCATCAGTTGACCATGCAGCCTCCCATTCAACCAAGTCAACTCCTTCTATAAATTACCTCACTTTTATTTTAATCCGCTCACTTCTTATCTCGGCACCCTTTGCCTCACTCATATCTCTCTCCCATTATTCCAATTTCATATATTAAATATTAAATGCAATTAAACTCATCTTCTATTCCCTCTCAAGATTTTAAAGACATTATTTTGCTGAGTTTCTTGTTGTTGTTTCATAACCTACACTTGACAAAGACGCTTTCTCAGAAAGAATTTAAAAGCTCACTTGAATTTGTTTTTAATTAAAGTTCGAAAAGAGAAAGGAAAGTGAAAATGTTTTTTGCGGCAGCAATCAACTTGTATTGCATTCTTTTTCATTGCCGCCCAGAACTCCGGGCGAGTTTGGACTCTTTTATCAATCGGAACGCTGAGCAAAAGTTCTCAATTGATGAAAGGTCAAGTTGGAACAAGTTTCGGTTTCAAGCGGATCAACCCCTCACGTTCAGTTCAAAGAGACCTTCGGAAACGCCGTTGAAATCAAATTTAATTGAAGAGGAATCTCCAATTGTTTGGACTAATGATGGAGGTCTCAAAGGATTTGAGATGAAGACGATTCAAGGAAGGAAAATTCATGCTTTCCAAAACATTCCCTTCGCACAAAGCCCCGTTGGAGATTTGAGATTTCGTGTGAGTTGATTATTACAAAAATTTCAATAAACAAGTCTTGATTTCAATTAAAATTACCTAGCTTTGAATGATCTTTTAAGTATTTGTAAATATTAAATAATCAAATTGTTTTTAATTATTTAAAATGACTTGAAGGCTCCGTTGAAAAATGTTCCATGGAAAAACATGAGAGATGCAACAGGAGAAAGTCCAACTTGCTTTCAAGCTGATTTCATCAAACATTATGAAATTCATGGATCTGAGGATTGCTTGTATCTCAACGTTTATACGCCAAATGTGAGATTCGTTCATTTAACTCTTATTAACTCTTAATTGTAAGTTTAGTAAATTATTGGAATGCATTAAAATATATATACCATATAATTTGAATATTTCATTTTTATTAAAACAAAAACTGACAGTTGAAACGGGAAAAACATGCTCGCGGTTTGCCTGTAATGGTTTTTATTCATTCTGGAGGTATTGCACACATTTGAGCAATTAAATTTACTGAAGGCTCGTTTCTTTGTTTATTTATTGTATTCGCATTTTTATAGGATTCTTTTTTGGAAGCTCAAACCTCTATGGGCCTTCTTATCTCACGACTTCTGAACAAGACGTTATTCTAGTGAACGTCAACTATCGGCTGGGCGTCTTAGGTAAAGTTGAAAGTCTACAATTAACTCTTTTATTGAAAAGGAGCCTGACAACTTTTTCACTTGTCGCCACCATCATTGACAATTGAATGAAATAATGCAATTGAGTAAACACAAAGGGCCATTGCCAAGGTCGAGTATTAGAATATTAAATAAGGCCAACTGGTCTCTCATCTTTAACAAAGCCCCTCGAGTGAATTCAATCTTCATTTGTTTCAATCGCGAATTTTTTCCCAATAAGCAAATTTCATCTGTTGATTTTAATCTTTGTATAAATATACTTGTCTTGTCCATGTATGAAACTGCTACTTTTTATTGAGAGCTAAAATGTAAATTAGCATTTCTTGTATTGTCATCGTCAAATTAAAGAAATTAATTTAAATTCTCTTTGGAACAGGTTTTCTATCAACTGGTGATGAATTTAGTCCCGGGAACAACGGCCTAAAAGATCAAGCACTCGCCTTAAAATGGGTAAATTCCTAGCTCGCCTTCTAATCTCGTTATTTTTTTACACAACTGTTCTATAGATTACAAAGAGTTGAGTTATTCAATAAATAATCATACTTATGACTTATGATAAGTAGCAATGCCATTACCTATATAATTTCAAAAAGTAGGCTTTTCAATTGTACTAAATACCTACTTATAATTTTTTAACGAAATGACTAGAGCTAACTTTTACTCTTTGTTTGACCCACGCAGGTTCAAGAAAATATTCATTTCTTTGGTGGTGATCCTAATAGTGTAACGATAATAGGAGAAAGGTATTCTATATTCAATTTATAAATTGTTTTGGATAAACGAAATGTTAATATCTTTTAATGTTGTATAAATAGCGCTGGCGCTGGATCTGTCAACTATCACATGCTTTCTCCACTTTCTAAAGGTAAAGCAAATTATGTTAATGTTTTTCTCATCAATCACAAATAATTTTGCATTTATTTTATATTTCAAATTAAGTTAATTTTGAACTTTTATAAGCCAATGTGCTTTCGCTTAAAAATTAAACTATTAATTGTTTAACTAATGTTAAGCGGTTTTTACTATTTTAATTAACAGGACTTTTCCATAGAGGAATCTCCCAAAGCGGTAAATTAAAATTTAATTAATCACATATATTCATGAACTCATGAGGAGAAAAAAACTATTGAAAATGATGATGAAACAGGATCAGCGTTTTGCTCGTGGTCGATTTCAGAAGACGCTGTTGAAATCACAAGAAAATATGCATTAGCTTTAAATTGCAGCTCAACTGATTCAATAGCACTTCTGGCATGTTTAAGAAATTTTGATGCAAAAACTCTCGTATTGAACCAGCTAAATTTCTTGGTACATTTCAATTTGTCATTCAATATAGTTTAACATCAATTCATCTAAACTAATTTCAACTTTCATTTTTAATTATTTCTTTCTAGCAATGGAACATTTATCCTGTGGTAAGTTTTCATGTTACTTGTTTTTAAATTTTACAGCAAAGTAAACAAATGGCATAGGATCCTATAGTTGCATACTTTATAAATACAATATATAATATACATTAAAGATAAGTATTGTTATAAATAAATAACGTGAACTTGCATTGTTGATTTAATAAGGTAATATTTGGACCAGTGATTGAGCCAAAACACAACGGCGCTTTTCTCGATGATCTCCCAGAAAATATTTACAAAAGAAGAGAAGTGGCCAACGTTCCATGGCTGACTGGATACAATGCAAAGGAAGGCGCCCTTAACATTGCCACAGTCATGATTAACCCTTCAGCTCTCACTGATTTCAACGAGAAATGGGAAACCCTTGTTGGACCAACGATCCTCGACCTTGGGAATTCCGTCAAAGATCCTTCGGCAACTGCCAAGCTCATACGACAACATTACATGGGAGATGAACCCCTTTCATTTGACACAAGACATAAAGCAATTGATGTGAACTATTATTTCTTACGCTCTTAATTAATTCAAAATTAACGTTATTCTTTAATTACCAACATTAATTCTTGTATATTTATAATCTTTCTTAATTTGTCAGTCCATTCTCTATTCTACAGGTAGTTTTTGATAACTCTGGCAAGTTAAAGCAATTACCATAATAATGAGTTTAATTATTGCTGATTTTTGTTTGGGGGATTTTAAGATGTTTGGCGATCGTTATTTAATGGCTTGTGGAGTGAAGTCTATTCGATACCATGCAACTTTTGTTTCCAAACCCGTCTACGCCTATCAACTTTCTTACACTGGATCTTACGGCGTTGTTCAACTTCTTCAACAAAAACCAAAAGATTGGGGTAAGCTGGTTAATAATTTCACAGAAAAAAGGGTTAATACGGGCACAAATAATTTTAAATACCTTTGATGTGAATTTATGGCAATTCGATGATGAGGATCACGAATCTGATAACCATTTGTAATACAAAATTAAAATTAAGCAGTTAGGATAGCTTAAGTTAGGTTTGATTTTTATTTAAATCTAATCTCGAATAAATTCACCATCCGGAAATTACATATGTACAAAAAAGTTCAAAACTACTAATTTGCAAAGCTTAAGCTCTTTTGAAAACGCTTAGCGAGCAAGATAGCCAGATAAGGAGATATTTTTTCTGTTCAATGAGGGGGCTGCTGCTTTCGCGTATCTCCAGGTTCCTTTAATTGAATTTGTGTTAACTCCTGTATTTGAATCTTGGAGTGAAGAGAATGGTTGACCTGAAGAGACAATCAGAATCCTCCTTCAAATCCTTGTATCCCCCAACTATCGGAGTACACTTCAGCCATTTTTTATGCAAGCGATGAGAGTTAATTTGCAATCTAATTTGATGTTGTAGTTAATTTCACAGACAGTTATGCAATTAAGCGAAACCTTTTCAACCCACAAGTTTGCAAAAACCAAGATTCGCCAAATTTTCAACTTTTAGCAAGCAAACAATGTTCCTTTCCTCAGCCGCTGCCTTTAAGCGGAAAAAGAAAATAAATATCTTAAACAAAATAAGTTCATAAACCTAACATAACGAAAACATACGAATATTAACATCGAACCTTTTTTCTGTTCTTAAAGTAGTAGCCGTTACAATAAAACCAGAAGCCGTCAAAATCTGTCGAATCAGTACGTAATACAATTTACCATTACAATCAATCCAAGTTTAATTCTTGAGCTTTCTCGATTATTATTCCATCTGAATTCCATTAAAAATTGTTTTTAGATTAATAGGCATTTAAGAGGAGAAATGGAAAAAAGAACAAAAAAATAAGAGCGGAACAATGAGAAATTAAGTGTAAAGAAGAGAATGAATCTAGTAGTAGAAGGAATTAGGATACTATAACCTTTTTACATATATATAATTAAACTACTCATATTTAAATTTAATTTTCATTACAAATGGTTATCAGATTCGTGATCCTCACCATCAAAAGTATTTAAAACTAATTGAGCCCGTATTAACCACATTATCCAATTTTACAAACTTTTGTTTTCTATTGATTAACATTTATAGTTTCGATTAAATAAATATTTAATATTTTAATCTATTCATTTTTATTTAATAGGTCCGTCTCATATTGACGATTTAATTTATATTGTCAATTCAACTTTTTATTCACCATTAAAACTTGAAGATGAAGAGTATAAAATTTCAAAGATCATGACATCTCTTTGGTCGAACTTTGCAGCTTCTGGGTATTGGATTGGATAATATTTTTAAATTAATAAATTATCTGCATTAGTTTAAAAGAATAAACAATAATTAAAATAATTCTCATTATAGTACACCGACAATGAAGAACAAAGATGGAATGGAAGAATTCATTTGGACGCCTGCTGGTAGCAAGATTCGTGGAACGCTTCGTTTCTTGGATATTCATCTGAAGCCTAAGATGATTGATAACCCTTGGGAAAAAAGAATTAGCTTTTGGAAAGAGTTGAACATCAAAGAAGGATCTTTTTCAAATTTCTCTACTAGAAATCCAGTAGTTGAGACTCCTATCTCAGACTATGAAGAAAATTCAATTGAATTGTAATGTTTCATAATTCAAATAGCAAGACTGATTAGGTTAAGTTTCATTTTTATTTCATTTTTATTATAATAATTTATAAACATTAATTATATTATAAGTGATAACTTTTAATAAAATAAGATATAATTATGTAGTTTATATGTGTAGCGTTTCTTTCATCTCGGAACTGTTAGTAATTCAAGAGTAATTTATAACTTGTTTTCTAGTTGGAACAATTTTTTTCCCTAATTAGATCACATTTAAGTTACTAGTTTTATTATTAAATGCAAAATTAGGTTAATAGAATATAACAAATATCTGCAATTTCTTATTCGCAAAGTCGGTACAAGTCAAAAATATTGGCTTAACTGAATTATTTAACTGTTTCAGGTCAATTCAATGATACTGAAGTCAGTTTACGGAGGTCTCATAAAACGACAGAGTAATGAACATTTAAAATTAAAAAGTTTAACCATATAGAAATGTAAATGGTAAAACGTGCTTAACTATCAAATTTTTAGATAAGAATATAAATAATAAATTAATAAGGGCCTGATTCTACTTTTCTCTCAAGTTGGGGATGAATTAAAGTTCAAAGCTTGACATGACCTCTCCGTACGCTAGAGGTTACATTGTTCATCAAACCTTGTCTATTCAATGTCCTTATCTAATAAATTTTAAATTAAAAAAAGTTAAGAAAAAATATAATAATAGATAAAAACAAATAAGATTGCATGAGAAAATAGAAGCGAAGAAATAGTCAAGAATTTTCGAAAAACACAAAATAATTCCTATTCTATGCTTGACAAATTCAGTTTTCAATTATCCATAACTTTTTTGTGTTAAGATTCAGACGAAATATATCAGATTCAGATTATAAATCAGTACACCTCAATTGACTTTAAATTAATTTATTTGCATTAAAATAAAAGGGTTAGTATTGTTAATTTAAATATTTTAATGTAAGCGTAAAAATCCTATATCTGATCTCTTTTAAAGTTTTATTAAATTTCATTCTAAATAATATATTCTAAAATTTTACGTTAGTAAATTCATTAATTTTACATAAAATTATATTAAAATTGTATTTTTAGTAGATAATTAATTATACTGTAAAGTTAAATTTTGTCATAACTATGACAAAGAAATTTGTTATTTTCGAAATAAACAAAATGTTAAGCACTTTTTACTATTCATCTTTCCATGTAGGAAATCTTGGATAATTGGGTAAGTTTAAAATTGCCATTTTTATCCTTTTATTTCCCCTCTTTTCTTCGAAAACTATCCTAATTTCCAAAGATTATAGCTTATTTTATTTAGTTTTTCGCAATATTTTGTTACTTTAGTTTAAAATAATTGTTATCAATTATCAACTTGCATATTTTTGACATTTGATATAAGCATTTTTGTATTTTTGTAACGGAAAGTATACAGAATGATTTTAATTCACTTGAGCGGATTGCTTCCCTGGCCTGGCTTTAATCACTGCAAAAGAAAAGGTGCTTGAGCAGTACTGTTCTCTCCTTTGTTTGTTACTAGCTCTAATTTAACTAATTAAATAATATTATATGAAAAATCAAAAAAAAACTTTTCCATACACGCTTATTTTGTGTACACTTTGAGAATTTGCGATCCTCTGAAAATATTTTTTGATTTGTTTGTTACTACTACTCCTATGGGTAATTTTCAGAAAATCGCAAATTTTCAAAGTGTACGCCCAGTAATATTAAGTTTTTTTTAGGTTTTCCATATAATAATATTTAATTAGTTAAATTGTAACTAGTAACAAACAAGTCAATTTCGAATGTCAACGTACTTTATCCGAGAGAACAGTATGCATTGCATATTGGAGGGCTTATATTTGAGACAATAATGAAATAAAACTATTCCAAGCGAGCTGGATTCTTTTCGTTTAAAATAATTATACTTATGAACTCTTTACTGTTTCGCTTATTGCGGTTCTTAGATATATTAAATTAATATATATGGAGAAATTGCAACATTTTTATTAAATTAATAAATATATAATGTGTACTTAATATAATTAAATTTAAGCACTTTTAAATGTCAATCTATTAGAAGATCTAAGAGTTTGTGGCATTTAACTTTAAATCATTGAGATAAATGTAAAGATTTTACTCGCTCTAAGAAATATATTAGTCATTATATAATATTAGTGATAATGCTGCTTTTTTTAGCTCAACATTAATTAGTGATTACATGTTAAAACTGAGAATATAGAATAATCGACACGAGAGAAGGGCTGGTCTGGACTCTTGTCTGGACCTTTCCAAATGGTGGTCCTTAATGTAACTTGGACTCCAACTCCATACTCCGCCTTCAAACTCTTGATCTCGGCGAGATTCGCTGCAGCTTTGTGGACTACAATATCCGATTGCGACGAGACGTTCAACTACTGGGAACCAGTGAGAAATTCAATTCTATTTAATCAAATATGAATACTTTAAGCTCCTAACTCGAGTGTCATTCCTTTAGATTCATTATTTATTGTACGGAACGGGATTTCAAACGTGGGAGTATTCACCAGATTACGCTCTTCGATCCTACACTTATCTTTTGATTCATGCCGTCCCAGCCAAGATTTACGAGTATCTCCTAAGTCCAACACCTCTCCTCACCTTCTTCTTTATACGATCCTTCTTGGCATTCACATCCGTATGCTGCGAAGTATTCTTATACAAGTATGAAAATAATTCTTATAAAAATACATGGACAAAAATCAAAATATTTACAAAAAATACAAGAATGCAAAATCTAAATAAATGTCCAATGATAAATACTAAAAGTTCCATATTGAAAATGTAATTGTTTTTTTTTTGTTATTGCATTGTTATTCTTATGTGTGATGTGAAAATATGTTATTCGTATTCAATTTTCTGTTTATCTATAGAGCGGTGAAAGATGCATTTGGAGCGAACGTGAGTCGCTTTACTCTCCTCATCTCACTATTCTCGGCTGGAATGTACATCTCTTCCGTTGCTTTATTACCATCATCATTCTCATCGTAAGAAAATCCACATTCTTAATCTACCCCTATTGTACACTATAGGATTCATAATGGATTATAAATACCTTTCAAGTAATTTGTATGATACAAACTATTCCTAATCGCAATTTATACAGGCTTCTTTATTGTTTATTTTAACCAAAAGTAATAGCTGACAACAGAATACAGTTTTAAAGACTTTATTATTACTTTTACATATTTCTTATTTTATATTTCACCTTATTTCACATTTATTTTTTCGTAAATTCATCTACTAATATACACCAAAATATTTTATGGTTTTGACTTTAAGTTAGTATGTAGTATTTTTATATTGAGGCTCCTTTACATTCTCACTTTAGATATATGACATGTATTGCCATTGGTTCTTGGTTGATGAAGCTCAATGAACTCGCCATATTTGCTGTGGCAATTTCAGCCTTCATAAGTTGGCCATTCTCAGCACTAGTCGGGTACAATAAACATATTCATGAATCTTCATTTCCTCACAATTATTTATGATCTTTATTAAATTCAAATTGATTTGGGCAAGTGAAAGTAATTATGGTTAATGGATTTAAAGGCTCTTCATCGCTTTTGATATTGTGGTCTTACAACGGCAGGTTAAATTATTTATTGGATGGTCGTTTCTCTCCCTTCTCGTCGTTTTGGTACGAAATAACTGACTTTCTCTATTTAACTATACCCTATATATATATTACATAAATATCGCTTCGTCCTCACTTGAATAGATCATTCATTTAGGAAATTGTAGAATTTAAACAGTGAGTGAATGATCAATGAGGCGAGTTTTGATGAAATTTCACATTCATGGCATTTTCGTTTTACAGATTCCGCTCATCTGTATCGATTCCTCATATTATGGGAAATTGGTCATTGCTCCCCTCAACATCGTCTCATATAACATATTCTCTTCTAAAGGACCAGAGTTATACGGATCAGAGCCTTGGACATATTATTTCATCAACTGCTTTCTCAATTTCAATGTCACATTTGTTTTGACTCTGTTGACTCCACTTTTGCTCCTTGGAAGTTTAAAAGAAAATGGCATCAAGGAAAAATACTTTGTTTTTTACACTTTCCTTTTTTGGTACCTTGTTTTCCTCTTTCAACCTCACAAGGTAAGTAAAATCAATTTCCGTTCTCGTTTTTTAAATATTTGACTTGTAGTCTTGTAGTATTGACTTTGAACTTGTGATTTTTTGGATGGGAATTAGGAGGAAAGATTTCTTTTCCCGGTTTATCCTTTAATTCCACTCTGTGCGGGAATAAGCATCGAATGTGTTCAAAAGATTTCCGGGAGTATTTTATCTTGCGTTATTAAAATCTCAAAAACACTTCGAAAATGCGTGACTTTAATTGGACTTTTGATCATAATAACGACGAGTCTCATTGGCGTGTCCAGAATACTCGCTCTTCATTACGGTAATCTTTTCATTTCTCACTTCAGGCTTTGACATTAAGTTGATGATAAAATCAAACTATTTAACTTTACCTAAGCTGCGGAAATTAACTCTTATAGTTTTAAGAGCTTTCACTTTAATTTGCTCCTCTTCCGATGATTTATTGAGCGTGTAAATGGAACGGGATGACGTAAAAGGGCGGTGGGATTTAATGTCTTTAAATCCGTTTTTATTTGAAGGGTCATTGAGGTCGAACGTTGAGAGTTCACCGTCTGTTCGCTCGTATAAGCACACTTATAGCATGTATCTGAACAGAATGAGCAATAAAAGTGAAAGTTTATTTAAAGGGAAAAACGGAATTTCTTTCAAGATTTTCACTACCAATACTTCAAAGGAGTTCATAAACTTTATTTTTCTTTTAATGTTTTAGAACTTGTAGTCCTTTCAAGTTGGTCAGAGAAGAAATGTTAGTTTTTATATCTTTATATTAAGTATACTTGAAGTCGTTTCTCGAGTGTGGAGCTTCGAGCATGTTATATTGCGCTGGGAATATTAAAGAGTGCAAGATGTATAAATCTTTTTATCATCTCCAATAAAAAGTCGGATTGAGGATCCAAATTTGTTTTCAATAAATGGGCGTGGATGAAATGTCGGGATTTTCAATTTCTCCAAATTCACCATCCCAGGCTGTTTTTGATCTCTCTATTTTGATACGCTATTACATGATTTTGAAGGGTATCGAGCTCCGTTCGACATTTACTTCCAACTTCATCGGAACCCCAGCGAGAGTTGGAACGAAGAGAATCTGACCCTGTGTTATGGCAAAGAGTGGCATCGATTTCCCACGAGGTTTTTTCTACCAAGACCCAATTGGAACGTCCGGTTTATTGAGTCTGAATTCAAAGGACAACTTCCAAACTTCTACCCGCCCTTTGATCCTCAAGGAACTCGGAGAATACCAAACTTCATGAACGATATGAACTTGGAGGAAGAGACGAGATATGTAAGAATCCACACACAGGTTCCTCTCGCTCACAATTACGCTGGTCAATGTAGTATTTATTATTTAGCGTCTTTTCCCCAAGTTTTATATTATTGTTTTATATATTGTGGAACTTGGTTGACTCTGGTTGACGAGTGTAAATTATTCTATTAGGTGAACGTGTCGGAGTGCGACTTCCTCATCGATCTCATTGACGTGGACGGGAAAGTGACAATCAAAGAGCCCAACTTTGCGGATCAGCCGAAAGTATGGAAGATTATGAGCGAGCAGCCGTTTCTCAATGCAGAGAAGTCGCGGCAGTTTTTTAGGGCCTTTTACATTCCGTGGATTTCGGAGGAGTACGTCAAGTATGATAAATACGTTTTGCTCCAACGTGTGGACCGGCCACCGAAAAAGTCTAAAAAGAATAACATGAGGCAAAGTGCAGGAAAAGAATTTGATGACGACGATGATGATTTTCTTTAGCTAAATCAAAAAATTATTAAGATTCAGTTATTTCAAATCAAAATCGTTTTGTAGTCAAATTTTACATTATAATGTAATTATACGAGATGTATCGTAGCATAACTAGTGTAAAATGTATATTCATCACCTAAAATTGCAAATTATTTTAAAATGCATACTATTTATGTAAAATGAAGTCATTGTTAATCCTAAAATTGGTTAACTCATCATGTTGGATGGATTAATGGATTATATTATTTGTCAGCATTCCATTATTTTGGTTGAAAAATAAATAATAGCTAATGTTTTGTATGATTGTAAACAAATTTGATTTTTATTGGGTATTCATCATCATTAATGAATTAAAGATATTTTAAAAGTTAGTTTTCTACATTTTCTTTTCGTTGAGATATTTTTAATGATAAATCGACGGGATCTAATTTGTAACGTTGAGTTAAGGTACATCTAATCTTCGTTTAACAGGTTGACTATTATTTCACAATTAGAAAAAATTTTAAGTTTTTTGTGAATGTTTTTCGTTTTTTCATGTTTTCGTTTTAAAATCACAACTTTTTTCTGCTGAATCAAAGTGTCACATGTATCGATCAATTCGAATAGGATCAAATTGGACATACTCTTCGTCATTTTTCATTTGGAATATTTTTTGATTAACCACTCTCCTGTCTGTCGAGGAAATCATAATAAGATTTAAATCTAATTGTTTCAACAAATGAAATTCGTAGACGTTATTCGAAGAATCTGGAGAATTTATTCTAATTAATTAAATATAAAACACTTATGTTTAGGTGTAAAGGTATTTCATGTAATGTGAACGTGGTTTTTAATACAGCTACCCACAAAGACATAATTTGAAGTACATTTTTAATGGAACCTTTTCTATTAAAGGTGGGAATGTTTTTTCAAGTCATATTGATTACATATTTATATATTAAAGATAGTTTTCAAGATGAAGAATCGTTGTTGAAGAAAGTATTCTGGAATTTTCTAAATATGTGATAATCTGATAATATTGTATAATTCATACGGTACTTATCAACGTCGTTTTACAATTTTTTATTTGTGTATGAATGTCGTTTATTCACTTTTTTTTGTATTTTGTCAGAAGGTGATTAATTAAAATTATATATTTATGTCATATGTATATTTAAGTATAATTTATTACTTAATTTAATAATTATGTCATTTTTCTGCCTGTGTGTCGTGCTATATCCTTACAATATAATGAATTTCATTTTAACATGTTAACAATTAGTTAATAATTTTAAATATGGGAAAATGCATTCAACGCGATTTCACATTACACTCAAACAACATTCTTCAATTGTCATTAAACTTTTTCATTCAACATTTAGAACAACAGAACAACATTTATAATCCTATTGAACAACATAGACAACAATTGACCCAACAATTAGTACATTTTAATAAATGTATATTAGGTAAATGACAATAAGTAACAACAAACATTTCCCCTCAAATAATGTCATTATCATCACGCTAGCAAGTCATACACGTATTGGTCGTTTCCCTAGGCTCAAATAACGAGTACATTTTTATTAAATTTTTATTCCTGACTTTTGAAGAATAAGTTCGACTGCTGCGTGAATTCTAATACGAGTTGATTAACATATAAATTTCCACTTTAAATACACAGAGACCGACTATACACCATATAAGTACTTCGACATAATATATTCATATAAGAACGACATGAAACATCCGCCTCAAAGATTCATCGACTCCTTATTACTTTCATCGTCAGTCTTCTGGAAAAGGGGTTTCCACAAATCACTTCCTTTCAAAATCCCTTCTTCGTTTGGCACTTGAGTTTAGGCGCTTTGTGTCGACGTTGCATCATTTGTCTCTGACGAAGGAGCCGCCTCTTTAATTCTCTTAATTAAATCGCCGACTCTGCAAATACAAAAGGGATTGATACATGAGTCGTTCGAGAGATACCCAAAATCCATCTAAATCTGCATATTCATTTATAAAATCCGATATATTGAACGAGGTCTTCTTGAAATTGAAACTCCTTGAAATGTACAAGAGTGAAAATGAAATGTGTAGATAAAATGGAGAGGAAGTTGGGAGAGGAGAAAGTTGAAAATGCTACAATAGCAATGTAATACCTTTGTTCCTTTCTTCATCTGCACTGGAAGCTGCTGAGGACGCACCGCAAATATGCATTTCTATTTCTGCGAGTCGATGCTCGACTTCCCACTGCTGCTGACTGAGCTTCAAACTCAGAGTCGCGTTTTCAGTCTCCAACGTCACGAGTCGTTCCCTCAGTCGGCGGATTTCACCCAAAAGGGCGTCCGGCGGTGCGTCAGATAGGCCTAAGAAACCTGAGCTCCCCGCTGATCCAGACAGTCGACGAGGCCCTAACATTTTTAATATATTGAATGGCTCTAATCCAACACAACTTCTATTTATTTATGACCGATTTCCCCAAGAAAAACTCGTTTAAATACTCACATGATCAATAGAAAATCGATTCTGAATAAACAAGTCAAAAGGAACTTAAAAGGGCCTGCCGAAATGACCCCGCAGTTTAAATCATAAAAAATAGGTCAACATAATATTCTCAAAAAATGAAAATCTTTTTTTTTAATAATTTAGCAAATGGAAAACCGTCAGATTTTTAAAGAATAGGGGAATATATTTTGAGTTGTTTAGAGACTATGATATATAAAATACTAAAAGTTTTAAATTAAAATGAACGTCCTTACCAGGCGGAGGATGCGGGTGATGGAAGAAAACGTGGTCGGCTGAGATGGGGGAGATGGACACGTCATGGTCAATGGGGACTTCGAGGTATCCATTGTTGGCTCCCGCGAGGAGATTGGCGGGCGAGAGGACGGCGGTGCTGGCAGAAGCCATCGTGCTGCACCGCCGCTCGCTCGCCGACTCGTGCGATGTCACGCTGGCACCTGACCAAGTCAATTATAAATGAGAGGATCTTCTCTCCCTCGCCGCCTCAATTTCCTCTCCCCTCTGGGACCTACAAATGCTCCACCATCGATCTTTGAATAAAATGGGAGCGGGTGCGGGCGAAACGTTGAGAAACACTTCAAAATGTCTCACCCCTTCACACCACACATCTCAAATACACACGGGGAAATGCTTAAAATCCGAGCTACCCAATATTCGCTAGGGTCCTTGGGAAATAAAATACTTGATGAAAAAATTGAGTATAAAGGGGTAAAAAAGACTTTTACCGGAAGTGTAGTGAGTGCTAATTTTGGGGTTGTGTCCAGTCTTAGATTTTTCCTCCTCGGAGGAGTGAAGACTTGAGGTTGCTGAGTTGTGGCTGAGGAAGGCCACGATGGGCTTCTCGGGCTCAGTCGGACTCACCCACATTTCCTCAATAGGCACTTTCCCCTTCGACTCTACAAGACCCGGTGTGGAATTACTTCTGCCCAAGGCAGCTGACAATATCAAATCAGCGAGTGAGTTTTTAGGCGGAGCAGAAGAAGGCCAAGCCGAGACATTTGAGAGAAAGCGGAAAAGAGAAAGAAGGTAATTATCAGAAGAGAACAAGAATAAATACAATACATATGACAAATTCTCAAATTCCTCTACTACACTAATATTTTGCTTTAAATAGTTCTATTGACTAAATTGCTCATCTCATCTATCATATTATGCAATCTCTATTTTACCAATAGTTCGTATTTTTAATACGTAATTCCGTATATTGTATCAATTGGTAAAAATGCTTTTAACTCACAATTTAACTAAATTGTGTTTTGATCTTTTGATCAAACATTTCAAAATAAACATTTTTATTCCTAAATATATTCTAAAGTTCATCACATCACACAGTCATTGTGTTTTTATCAATTTCAAAAAGTGCAAAAAGTTTTAAAACATTCACCCAAAATACGCCTATATACATTATCAAAAGTACTGTGGCTTACAAATATCTCCGCCTGACCTTTTTTATTTTCATTAAAATGCGAGAAAAATTACCCTGGAATAGCTAGTGTTTACTATTAAGTAATATTTGATCAAATTATACTTTTCTTCATAAAAATCATATTCGTGAATTTATTATAAACATTTTGCTAATATGCGAGATTCCAAGGTACCATGTAAATAAAAAAAGGTCAGGCGGAAATCTTTGTAAGCCACAATACGTTATAAATAATACATGTTTTTAAATAAAATGCACATGTAATTTGTGTTCCTTTATCTTGTATTCTGAGATCTTTATTTTGTAAAGTTTTGCCTAACTTGTATTTTACTACCTTCATAATTATCCTCCGTGTTCACTGGACACATGATCATAAACATAAATATTTTTGTATGTTTCTCAACTTGTGTTTAGCCCTCATTAGTCCAAAAAGTTTTGGTGATAAAATCATGAGGAATCAATGTGGAATAGAGTGATTATATCATTATAAGGGTTGAACGTGAGTGTGGAATGAATGACATGGTGGAACTTCCGTTTCGTGTCTCAGCCCAACTCACCTTTCTCTAAAGGAGCTTTCTTGTACTTCTCGAGCCTTTTGACGGCGATTGCTTCGAGCCGCACCCTCGCCGCTGGATACTCCTTCAAAACGTCCCACATGTCCGTCTTGGAGAGGACGAATAAATCACTGTAGCCGACGGATCGAACGCTCGCCGTCCGTCGATTCCCTTTTTATATCAAAGAACAACACACGTATGAAACTATGTGTAAAATACACGTATATTATTATGTAGGTCTACTCTGAGAAAAGTAGTTGCTAGTTGGTTGGACTCTCTCAGTATAAAAGACAATGAGAATTCCCCATTCAATTTCCCTCCTCGGACCGCCAATAGAGAGGTTTGGGGCCAGTCCAGTCCAAAGATAAGTCCAAGGGAACTATAGGCTGCCGTTGCGCCGTGAGTCGGTTTATAGCCTTTGGACTGATTGTGAGTTGAGGGAAAGCACAAGAATCGGAACAGTGTCCTCAGCGTGGAGTCCATATTCAAAGTTCTCATATCTTTTCCTCTATCTAGTTTGTGTTCCTCTCTTTTTCTCTTATTTAACTTAAACTAGTTAGAATTAGTTAAATAGTCAAAATTTAAACTAGCTATAAAATGTTTTCAAGTGTTTAAAAGTTTTAACACTGTTAAGATTTGAAATATGTTATGCTTACAGTGGTTTTCAAAGAAATTTAAACCGAGTTAAGGTTAAAATTAGTCCTAAAAAGAAGCAGGTAAAGTTCACAGCTGAAATCGACAAAAAGATTTTAATGTGAGATGTGGGTCACTGAATTGAATCCTTTTGAAGAACATGCAGGAGAGAAATGGAATCATCTTAATCATGTTTAAATAAATAATAATAAATAATTTAAAGAACTTGGAAGGATTGTAAAATTCTGTGTACAAATAATTTGAACAGTAGCATGGCTTAGTGGAAAGGAACCCAAATGTCTCATTACATTCCTTTCTTGTGTCCAGTCCATTCATGGACATGGATATTCATGAACCCATCGTTCCTTGTACTTTCCCTCCGCCATGTTGGATTTGAACTGGACTTGGAATGTACTAGTCCCCCCAACCTGTCTAATAGTCTGAGAGAACAGGACTTCTCCATCAATTCTCTATTCCAGGGACGCTCATATACTCCGAGAGGAACTCCATTTAAAACCATATATTCCATTCACTCACTTTATATTCGAATCCTTTCTTTCCCCACTTCAAAACCCCCATCGGAAAAAAAGTTTAACAAGGAAAGTTTCTTCAAAGAGTTAGCCCAAAAGCCGAGCCAAGAAAGTCAAATGAAGATGTTTATTGATTGCCTCTCCCACTCGTGCCAAATAAGTATAAAAGGAGCAAATTGTAAACAGAAATTGAAAATTGGGATCTCGGCCTTTGCAAGGAAAAAAAAGGTTCCATTACCGCCCTTCAAAACCGAAAGAGAAAATTCATCTGAGGGGATCCAAGGTAGGTTTATACGAATACAGGGCGGCTCTGGTGAGTTATTAGTATAAACTTTCCTTACTACTAAATACATAGGGCAACTGCGAAACGCGTAGCCCTGTAAGGTAGTGAGACGAATGAGGAGGTTTAAAAAGGTTTAGGGAATTGAACGAAGTTGATTGATTATCACGAAACGAAGGAGGATCTGTACAGGAGTGAAATTACAAGGTTTCTATATGATGTCTGGCTAAACGTCCAAGTCGACCGGGAGTTGGAAGAGTGAGTGAGGTTTTATTATATGAGCTAATATATATAAGGAGAGGTTTGAGGAGAAAGTTTTAAATTCTCCTTTTAAGATTCATTTGAGTGGAGAGCTAGATGGATGAATCACCTGCCGTCCCCATGTTGAGAATAGATATTTCTCCAAAGTAGGATCCGGGCTTGAGAGTCGCGAGAACCGTTTTCCCATCATCGGCCACAACTTGAAGGCGCCCTCGGTTCACAATGTACATTTCCTTCCCCACTTCCCCTGAAAAGAAGAAAAAGGTTCTGTGAGGAGGAAGGAGGGAAAAAAAGTTGAGAGTAATATTAGTGGAAGTTCTTTTCTCTCCCTTGGATCTCTGGCATTAAGCGATAACATTTAATCCGAAAATTCCTCCTCCATTGACGTGTGTCTCAAAGGAGGAGGGCGGGAGATCGGGCGTTACATGAACAACTTTCACTTCTACACGTCGACCCGACTGGTCCTCTTGCACAATGAGACTCCTCTGGCCCATCACTCTCACGACCTATCATCATATTCCTTTTTCCATATCAGAAAAACACGGAGGCTGCCAAAGCTCGTATCGCAAACTCAACAAATTATTTATTAAGAATGATGAAGAATTTCATTGACGTTTTTGATAGATGTACTTATGTATTTCATATGACTTTCTCTCCCGTTCGAGACGGAGTGACGAAGTGAGACACATTAGAGAGACGCTGAGAGAAAGTATAGATTAAAAAGGAGGATTAATAAAGGCTCCTTTTTACAAAAGAGATAAAAGGGCCAGTTAAGCACCACGTTGGCATTGAGCGGATTAAGGCTATTAGCAAACCCATTCAAAATGTATTAATCCTTGATAATTAATCTTCTAAATAATCGGCTAATCGTCTTTGCTGACTTTTTAGTCAAATTAGCTAAAGAGGAATGTCGTGTCTTTAATCAACCTCGTTAGATTTAAGCATTATTTCTTTTATAGAATGGAGATTAGGCTTCAGTTGATTACTCCCGAACGTTCATTCATATTTATAACAAAGAAATTAAACCAACCATGAATATAGGTAAAATAGACATAGTATTGTAATAATATTATATGTATTTCATTGTAATAAGAATTAATAAATAACCCAGGCTAACATTTAATACAAAATATTCAATTGTTGATCTCACTAGATTTTAATGTCATCTTTCAAGACAAATTCAAATAATATCATTATAATTAATAAAATGATTCATGAGTGAATTAATTTCTATTGGGTTTGATTATTTTTAGTAGAAACCTACATAATGGAAAGTAATGGTTTTTGGTTAAGTAAAAGTATATGATTAAAATGTTTGTTGAAACTCCCATTGGACTACAAGAAAAAGAAGAATCTGGTTAAATAAATAAATCAGGTTTTTGAGCATTAGTAAAATATGTGATGGATCGTGAGTATTTGAGTTGGGCAGCAGTGGGCAGATTGATGAATTCTACAGGGAAAAACCTCTCGGTGAAGTGAATTTAATGGGAAAGATTTTCCTTTTGAAGTAGGTGGAATCTCCAAAGTTGGGCCAAACCTTTACGACAGATGTAATCCCCTGGAGAGAACAAGACAGGGCGAAGTCGGAGAACAAGTTCACAGAGAAACCCGGCTTCAGTATTTTGGAAGATCTCTACTCGCCGAAGAGTATCCAGGTGAACATTGATCGCGATTTCTGCTTTCAATTTGTCTAGAAAGGATCATTAAAAGTCTTTAAAACCATGCACCATTACATTTTTATATAATTTAGGTATTGTTATATGGTATGGTATATATTTATATCATTTATACGGTACCTATAGCATATATTTCCTTTAATACAAAAGTATACTTTTTTAGCGTTTTGTCGCTCTTATTATTCTAATAATCATATCTAGATTTTGGTTCTGAAGATATATTAATATCATTAAATTCGACTCATGATCTTGTTTTTAAACCTTTATTACAATTACGAGACGCTCAGAAGCTTCTAGGCATATATGATGCTCTAAAACTAAACTCACACTAACGTAAATTACATTTGAAAGAGAACCAGAAAGAAATTTTTAGAGAGAAAACAAAATTATCGTTAAAACAATAAGATAAATAAAGTCCTTCAAGGCATCATCATCGTAATGATCAGTTATGAATTAAAAATTGAAGTCAGAACATCTCAGGAATTTCCATTTCCCAATGTTGCCTTCCTTTGCATGTATGAGTAAATGATTGGGCCTTTTGAATTTCTGAATCCAAATATTTATTTTAACTTGCTTACTTAACGAATAAATTCCTGTTCAAATAGTTCAAATAATAATAGAGTTGTATGGAAGTAAGTAATATACCCATGTCTTTCTCTCAATGTATCATTGGGAAGACGGGTAACGGACAATTAATACACGGGATCGTGAGAACAAAAGGTTGAAGGAAAATATACATTTTCAGTCAGCATTACGCTCTTCCTTACAACACAATATACATACTCAGGGAATTAAACAATACTCTGAGCAGCACGTAAGAATTGGCTCAATATTTGCTTAAGAGTAAGATAATAAATATTTAATTTTGTCAAATCGAAGCTTTGAGTTGATGCGGGAGTCTCGTACGAACGTCGTGAGAGGAGCGGAATAATTAATAGGTTCAATTTATGCACGGTTTTCCATTAATGGAATAGGCTTTTTCAACGAGGAGGACGAAAGGAAGCGATGAAAGGGAAAACCCCGGGATTTTACACAACAATTCCCTATTATACTATTACATTCGAGATGATGTATTTTATATACACGGAGTTTCGAAATAATTAAAGGCTTTCTCACATAACATCAACCTGTGCAAAAAATATTCTAATCCGGCATTATAATTTCGAAATACTCCGTATAAAGAT
Organism: Neelides sp. FZ-2019; assembly: GCA_009869795.1. Taxonomy (NCBI): domain Eukaryota; kingdom Metazoa; phylum Arthropoda; class Collembola; order Neelipleona; family Neelidae; genus Neelides; species Neelides sp. FZ-2019. Next base: position 54,635 of record VJMY01000286.1, read on the forward strand.
TATACTTAGGAAAGAGCGAAAAAATAAGCGACCGCCCTTTATATTTATTTCTCCCAAGTTTCATTTATAATAAAAGGAACAGGAATACAAAGTGTTCCCTTTGGTCCAATTCCTCACCTGTCTGATTCGCAAAGTGGAAAAAAGAAAGAGAAACTCAGTCAACTGAGCCTCTGAAAATCCCTCATTCAAAATTTCAAATTCCACGCTACTCGTATACTAGCTATTTAGGGTCAATCTCCCAAGTCTATTCTTATTTTCATATCCGAGCTTTTAGTGATCAAGTTCAGGTACATAGAAATTAGATATTAGAAAATAATTAAATTTGCAAGGCTTACCTGGCAAACAGCTCACGGCTCTTTCCTCATCCGAACACTTTTGAGTTAGCCACAAGTAATCGAACCACTTAATGACTTTGATCTGTAGGTAATTAGGCACCCGTCTCATCCGCATGTATGTCTTCACACCGTCGAGCTTCGCTGTAAACGAAAAATAAAAAAAGTTTAAAACTTAATTATTCATCATTGATCTTCGTCAGTAGTTTTATTCATTAATAAACATTTCCCTCTTGTTTTCAAACTCGTTTTTATTATTAAATAATGCTTCTAAAGCTAAGTGGAAAAGCTTTTTTTGATAACAAAGGTGTAATTTAATAACTTGTTTGTAGTGTTCTCGGAAAAATACATTTAAAAAGGCTAATAAAAGTGCTTGGAGAGTTAATTCTAAAGGCCTTTATATTTATATATACGAAAGTTACTTTGAAAAGGTAATGAAACTAATCCAATTATATCATTAATTTGTTTTGTTCAATTAAATGACAACAGTGAGTAAACACTCATTCAAGTCGTCTCGAGTGGAGAAGGTAATGAAATTACATAGTTATTTGAGGGCGAGGGAAAGTTCACGTGCTTTCCAACTTTTTGAAGAACTTTCATCAACTTTCTCCAATCCAATATCCAAATTACCATACGTAACTCCGTTTCGTCGAACCGTCTCTCAATCCTTATTACTCCTACACATATTCTTTTCGCATCTTGCTCTCTCTATATTGATTGAGCGAATAAGAATTATCTCTGACGTTCCCAAGTCCTCTATCAACTTTTAAAAAACGAGATTCCTTATTGAGTTGATGATGATGATGGTAATGGCTTTCCCAAGATTTGGACCGTGTGATTCAAATAGACCCATTCAAATGATTGGTATGGTTGAGTGGGGAATTCACCCTTTCTTCCCCGTTCACAGAGGAGAGTTTTGCCTTGACATTTACCGACCCATTTGCATAAATATATCTATTTTTCCGTGTTGCTCGAGGGAAGAGGTCAAAGGTAAATTGACGTCCTCGCACGCAGAGCCGTCGAGGCAAAATTGGTTTTCCGTGTGGAGGCGATATTGGAAACTGAGCTCTTCAACACGTACATTTACAGACTATTGATTCCCATTTCATCTCTGGGTGGAATCCCGTCGTTTTCTCCGTCCGTTCGAGGACGAGGAGTTCGGAATGATCGACTATAAAATGACAGACGGAGGAAATAGGGCAGGCTGTTTTGGTGTATTATAATCGACCCCCTCGTCTCCCCCTCTTCAAAGACAATATATGAGCTATAAAAGTGGGACATTAAAGAATAAAAACCTCCGAGGCTCTTTACGATGAGAATATGAGGAGCAGAAAACCTCTTTACATTTTACTTACACTTCCAATTCCCCGAATTCTCGTGTTAAGACCATCCTGTTTCAAGCTAATTTTTTCTATGTCCATTTTGGTTTATTTAACAAATTTTTGTACGTGCAAATCAGTAAAAGTGTTAGGAAATATCTTATTAAAGCTAATAAAGAACATTTCCATTTATTTCATAAGAATCGATAATTTTGAATCGTCATGAACATTTAACCAACATTAGTTCGTAAAAAGAAAAGACGGAAATAATTAAAAAGCAAAATAAAATTTTGCGACTCTAAAAGCCCTTCAAAAAATAACCCCTCTTAAATCCTTCGCCACTACTAATGAAAAGGAAGAAACAGTCGTGAGTCAGAGTCGAATGCTAATGGCCGTCTCCTCCAACCTTCATAAATTACTTTCCCTCAACAAAAATTCATCCTTCATAAAAATTCTCATTTAACTCTCGCCATAAGTCCTCAGCTCTCATTTGCTCGACTCCTCGTCAGCTCCTCTTCGTATGCATCTAACTCGGGCTCGTCGAGAGAGAAGAGGCGAGATTAAACGTGTAAAACTTATTTCGATTTACGAGGGCAGACGAGGAGACTAATCTCGACTTTATTTCTTCAAGTAGGTTATACGGTGAAGTGGATGGTGTGTAGTGGAGGTCTACCAGAGTTGTATGAGAGAGAAAGGGCTAAGCCTCTTTTTACCATATTTTTCCCATCATGGGGTTCTATGGTTATCTACGGCCATGGCCCTGGCGGTGGCGGCACACTACACTGCGGTCGCATATCGAGCGCCTTGTGGGAAATCGAAAGACCCAAACAATATATAAAAATAGCAAAGTTGAAAAGTTCTCATTACCATCAGGGTAAACAGAAGGTTTTTTATAAATATAGGGACACGTCTATAGATAGGAAATCGTCGAAGCGGATTTTTGAAAATGTGAGATTGAGATCTCAAGGGGGAAGATCGGTTGAATGAAAGTAATAATCAGAGTAGAGGTCGAGGAGGAGCGGAAGTGAATGATGATGATACGGAGAGGCTAAAAGGATTCGTGAGTTTTTCATCTCCTTCAAGACTCTTCAAATAATGTTGAAGGAGGACCAAGGCGGCGGCATAAAAAAATCCTCCTCGACTTTCACCATTTATATTGACTCGTAAAAGAACCGGTCGAGTTGACTAATATTTCACGTCCCATCACGCTCTCCTCTTCTGATTTCCCCACTCCTTCAATTTCCCACTCCCTGGGAAAGAATGAAGAGTTATTAAACAGTGTGAAGAAAGTTGATTCCCCGCAGTCACTCTTGAATAAATCATTGGGTCGTAATAAAAGATTTCTTTTAAAATTCCCCTCTGTTCTTTCCCTTCATTATGATGAGATTCTCGAGTTTCTCTTCTTCCTGCACTCTTACTCAATTATTCCTTTCTCATTTTCCAAAGGAGATTATCAAGAAGTCGGCTCAATAAAAAGAGTCTCAATTTTTGAACACTGTTTTATAAAATGATCCGCATGAAAGGGCCTGAAAGGAAATTCCGCTTCATGAAATCCTCGCCTAACATATTATATTTACAAGAAGCAAATACGAAAAGTTATGCAACATGTTATTTGTTCAGATGTGCGAGTGAAGGCTTGAAGTTTTTTGAGGAAAATTGAGTCAATTATGCAATGAAATGGGCACTTGTAAGTTGCATGAAACAATCGTACGCGAGTCATAATAAATATGATTATTGTGCAGAGAAATGTGGGGATGAGGAGGCGAGTCGTGGAAATTAATAATTCAAAAGGGAGGAAGGCGGGAGAGATCGACCGCCGTTTTTATTCCACTTCACTCCTGATTTCATCGTTAAAGGACTAGATGAGACTTGTATGTTCCGTCGAAGAAAGGCCGCCGCGGAAATAAAAAGTTAAATGGAATAAAAAAAGTAAAATATTTCGAGTCTCAAAGTAACTGCAGATTCAGACAAGATGAAATTAGGTTACAAAGTCGTTTCTATTTCTGGCTCCGTATCGATTTCACTTTTCCCCTTAGAACATCTCTCTGCTTCCTTCCTCTCGAGAGGTTCATTGGAGGATCCGCCGTGTCGGCCGTCGTTCCTTATATAAACTCACACACTCCCTCTTATCTCTTCAACTACTAATACCAGCTTCTCATCTCTCGCCATGTAGAGCATGGAAAGACACACACAAAGTCTCAGTCCGTATGATATCATATTGGTTTATAGGATCCGTCTTCACCATCTGCTTTCTCCATCCGCTTTCTCGCTCACTTCCTGGTCATTTTCACCCTAATAGGAAAAATGGCTTAATCCCCACCGCCACCATATCCAATCATCCCTCGGATCTCCCAAATATTTTATCGAAACGAGAAGCTTATCCCTTCCAAACCTTATTACCCCCCATTAATCCCAATGAGCTCACAGATGAGCTCCAGTCGACTTTCCCAAATTGAAAATTCGTATATATCAATCTGTCACATTGTCATATTATAATGAGACAAGGAACAGGACCACCAGGAGCAGAAACATCAAAAGACGAAAGCTCTTGACGTTTTTTCATCTCATAATCTCCCCCGTATATACGTAAGTAATAAATGCAATGGATTTGTTCCCAATGAAGAAAACCATGGGAAGTCTTTCCAAGAGGAGTCATATGTATAATATACGGAGTTGTATGGATGCAGAATGCATGTTCATGTAATACGAATTTCTCCTTATAAATACGTTCTCCTCGAACTTTCCTATTTTGGTTTCAAGCCCCCAAGCGTCTTCGCTTTACTATAATAAAATAACAGTGAGCACAGATGGAATCGTCCAGAGAATCTGGGAATATCTCGCGGAATGAAGAAAACCTCATATACACTTCCTCATTTGTTGGAGCCTCCATGGTTGGAGCATCAGTCTTTTATAGGCCAAATTCTTTCTAAGAGATTTCTCTCACAAAATGGAGATCCTCGACGGAGCCTCCTTTTAAGGACAACACACACGCAATAGAGAAAAAAAAATCTTTCCAGCCTTTACTCATCCCAGTAGTTCTTTATAAGTATTTCTTATATAATAATGAAGAAAGGAGGTTACGGATCTTTGTATAAAATATATTGTTTGGTTTTGTTGTGTTGTGTGTGTATATGAGTTAGTGTATCGCAAAGCCTTATTTTTCCTTTTGTCGTCCTGCCTCAGTTTCCCAATTCTCTTGGATTACATCTCCGTATATGTAATATCCTCGAGATCGTGTGATCTATCCATTGTAGTACGGAGAAATAAAAGCCAAGAGGATTCTCGCTTTCACTCTCAATTTATCGGAAAGGGAGATGAAAGAATCCGCTTGCCTTCGCGTCTCCACAAGAGAAGTTATTAGTCTCTCTACTGTTGTCTGTGTCAATTCCTTCAGTTTCCTTCTCTATAGAAAGTTCCACAATAGCCGGATCCTCAACAGGAGACACAAACAACACCAAGTTCCAATTTATGAATCCCTGCCAGGTGGCTCAAAACCAACCCAATTTCACTCAACTTCCAACTACACACTACTAAATATAAGGTATTCTCCTTCATATTACAATTCTTCTCCATTGATCTCTAAGATTTATTAGAAATATCTCAATAAAATCTTCAGTGTTGTTGTCATAAATGTAATGGACACGACTTAATTTATCTATCGTAATAATAAATACGAACATAACATTTCTTGTCTCTCAATAATGCCTGTCAGATTGACTACGCGTATCAATTAATATATTTTTTAAATTATCTAAATTAAAAAAATTAATTTTTACTATGTAGTTTATTTGGTTTGGGATAATTTAATTATTTATGTACAATCTTCATTTTATTTTAGCTTAACTTGGATTTTTTTACTCATAAAAGTAAATTCTAATTTAATGAGCATTGAAATTATACATAGGTGCGAAGTTCTCCATGAAAAGCAAGGAAGAAAGGAATGATGACGCGAAGCCGTGAGATATGAAAACTACTTGATACTAATGAGATAATATTGAGAATCCGTCCATGTCTAATTTATTAAGAGCTTTGAGGCGTGGTCGGGTTGAAAAGGAACCCTCGTATTACACGCCGCATTACTCCCAAGCTGCACAAAGGGCTTGTAATAAAGTGTAACTACGATTTAAACTCTATATAGACCCTCGTCATACAATGCGCAATTTAATATTACTCTCATCTCCAAAGAGCGCAGAACTCAAAGGCAAACGATGTGTGTTCTATGCATAATATTCTCATGTATTCATATGCATTCATTGTTGTAAAATTGATAATTTTGTAAATAAAAAGCACGGAACAGCTCAAAGCTGAGCCAAAAGACGAGAATCCTGTGCAGTTAAATTCACTTTTATGTGTAAAATACTTTCTAGGATAAATGGTAAAAGGCAAGATAATAATTTTTCTCTCAATATTTTCCCCTGTGGGTTGAAGAAATGGAAGCTAAACCTCCGCTCGTCGAGTCGAGGGCCCGCAATATAATTCTTATTAAGGACCCGTCTCTCTCTCTCTCTCTCTCTCTCCAATTACGCTTCGCGGAGACTCAAGGCTATGGAGGAATTTAGATTCGGAGTTGATAGGCGAGTCTTATCTGTATGCATGACGAGGGCAGGAGGAGGAGGGGCCAGAAACACCTTTAATTATTGAGGAGAACGCGAAGGAAGTCGGGCCTTTTTATGACTTATAACATTCCGTGAAGAGTAAGAAGAGAAAAGGAGAGTAGGAAATGAATCAATTTAATGGCTCCTCTTCTTCTCCTTTTCACCAACCAAATGAAATGAGACTCATTTTCTTCATTTATCTTCTCTTTGTCTCTCCGCACCTTTGCACCTCGAAGAACCCTTATACCTCATGCTAGATATATTCTGACCTGATAAATATGGTAGATATGAATAGATATACGGAGCCAGATTCCCAAGTTTAAAAAGCCTTAATTCCCTTGATATCTAGAAATAGAAGGGACAAGTATAAGGGAAAGGTATATTTCATATGAGATATCTCCATAAGTATGAGGAATTTATATCAAATATACGAGATTGAGGAATTGAGGGTGAGAAGTAAGATGACGTGGAGGGGAGGGAGATGAGACGCTTCCGGGACAACCCATCCACATGGGATATTGGCAATCAATAAAAAGTGATGAATTTCATTCAGCAACGTCATCCAATTCCATCACTTACACGAGAAAGAGATTAATCCATCATAATTTAAGTTTTCAGCTTTCATCCTCTCCATAAATTATCCTAAATAATTCATCAGGAGCGGAGCATGAAGAATCAACTTGCGTCTGTCGCCCCGCAACAATGAGCCAAGGTGAGAAAATTTTCCTTTTCTCTGCCTGTTCCATAATGGGCGATTCGTGTGTGGAGCTTTTGAGCTCATTCTCAAGTATGAGAAAGGCGTCCGTGAGATTAAAAGGAGCCCTCGTGTGTCATACGGATACTTTCGATCCACTTACTTTACTCCATGCCTCTCATGTAATAGAAAAGGCGTAAGGAGAGGGAAAACTTATTATTATGCTCGAAGATGGAATGCTCTCGAAAAAAGACTTTCTCTACACGTATGTTCATTAAAGGCCTTCACGCTCTATTTTTTCATCTTCTTTTGGAATAAGTTTTTTCTATTAGTCCCTCTTCTCATGTTCTGGTCTCAATGAGAGATGTTCCATTACCCACCGCACATATGTATGCTTTCTACAAGTTCCACGAGAGAAAACTTTTCCTCAAAGTTAATCCCCTATGTAAAGTTTATAAACTTCGATTCAAAAGGAAAGTAATGTATCTAAATATGCACTCAAATACGCTCACGTAAACATTCCGCGCTCAAAATGCCCCAATTGACTTTTATGTATTACTTTTATGCTCTCTAAGTGTCTTAATATTGTAACATAAATTCGAGTTTTATACAAATTACGATCATTTGGATAATTACAACCTTTGGCTGGTGCTTGCATTTAATAGACGGCAGTAAAAGATTTAAATAAAAATCTGCGAGAAAAATGATGAGGAATTTCCTCTAATTTCGCATGACTTGTGTGTTTGTGAACTGAACGATGGCGTTTGCTCAACCACTGAAGGAAATTCCACATGTTAAATTAACGTTTATGGGTGACAAGGTTAGTTATAGGACATAATGAAAATTGCAAACGGACATTCATTTGAAGTGGAGTAAAAAGGGGAAAACTGTCAAGACACTTCCTTTTGTTCCACTTTATATAACTTCAAGAGAAAAATATGTGACTAGACGAGAGTTCGTTTGTATTTAATAGAATAGTTAGGAGAAAATAAATAGGATATTTAAAACACGTAAAGGATTTGAAATTCTTTTGAGTCCTCCGTGAAAAGAGTGGATGGAAGTGAAACTCGACCGCTGGTCATTTCCCTGCCTGGTTGTCGCATAAGTCTTTTAAATCGAGGCATGGGCCAAAAAATCAATACAATAACTATAACCGGGGCTTAGGGATGAAAATTAAGAAAGTAAACTTAATTAGAGTCTCCGGCTTTCCTCGTTTGAATGAGGGAAAATCACGCGAGTATTATCAATAATTTTAACACATTAAAGTGCGAGGCTCGAAAGGGGAAGTTCGCTCGAGCAAATTGTTCTCAATTCGGACCATTGTGTAATTATATAGAGGGAAACCAGTGTTGGTGGTGGAGCATGGTGGCTTCAAATGAGGGTTTTCGAGGAGCCCGAAGGAATGAGATTGAAAGATAGAAGATATGAAAACGGCCCATAAACTAATACAATATAGATGAGAGGCTTGAGCAAAATTCTTGTTTTTAGTATGCAAATAGATCTATAAATGTGACCATTATTCCTTTGCTAAAATGAGTATTTTGGCGGTAAATACGAAATAGACTTTTGTAACTACAGACTATTATATTAGCCATTAGGATGTCAAAAAGATTACATTATGACCAGTATTATAACTAGATAGTATTTAAACCTTAAAAAACTTGGTTCGTAAAAATGAAATGAATTACTCTACTTATTTAACAAACTTTTACTGCCTTCCCTCCCTTTTTCTTCAAAGAAAGTCAAGTAGATTTTTCCACGTATTGAAGTTTACGGTTAGTTATTAACTAGAAAGAGACATTAGTACATAAGTTATGCAATAACGACTCTCCACACATTGTAATACATACTACATTTCACGAGAGTTGGTCTTAAATAAGCAAAATCCTCATATACTTACTTAATAAAGAAGACGCCTATTGGATTGAGGGAGAAACGAAGAGGTTCATTTTGATACGTTGCGTGTTTTGTTTAAATTGCGAATTGTGTCACGTCACGTTCGAACCCGATTGGGATCCATACGGAGAAAGTTTCATTCCTTTTAATGATATCTCAACTTCTAATGCAAATGAAATAAAGGTGGAGCCAGAAAGAGAAATTAAGCCGAAATCCTCTATCTTGTATCTGCTTGTTCTCTCCGTTTACATATTATTAAATATAAAGTTAGGCGGCCGTATGGTACTATAACCTCATGGGTTCGTGGAGAGAATCGGAGTTGGAGGAAGAAGGTCCCATAATTCTAGAGACTCCATTGTCGTCCTTTATGATGAGTCCCTTTATGGCGGGGAGGCGAATTAACCTCCTCTTCTCTCTTCACCTCTGTTCCTTCTCCACCCCGATTGAGCTAAGAGACATCGAAGGGAATTTATGGGACCAGGATTTTATCTCCCACTACGCAATTGAGAACACGCCAGCTGAGAAATATTGCTGACTCCCAAATAAACTCACACGGCCAAATAAAAATCCTTCAATTTATGCCCATCTCAATATTTTGAATCCAACATATTTTTGTCGACTCATCTTCATTTTATATCGCTTTTGTCCTGGGCCACCTCTCCTAAAGCCAATCTCGTTTTCACTGGAGATAGGAGATAATAATACTCGAAATTCCAAAAGGCCATGTTGTAATATTTAGAGACCTGTGAGACCTGAGAGAGGGATATTTCACATCAATGGGTTTATAGGCATTTGTGCGTTTTTCGCATAGTTGTGCGTATATGGCTAAAAAGCATATGGAGCATTATTGTTTGCATATATCGGTGAAGAAAACCCGGGTTTGGTAATGGAGCTGGAGGGGATGTTTGGGTGTAATCGTAAAAAGGACGGGTGTATATTACGTAGGTTTATGAGATGGGCATTGAGGGCAAGTTGTCCCTCGTCAGAGTTTGAGGGAAAGTGAATTGGTTTTGAATTCCCTGTGAGTGGAAATGAAGAGCCATTATATAAATTACCTTGGAACTCCTTCCTGGCGGCGGAAACGTTCGTCACGATATTCGCCACGTGGCCGAGAACCGTCGCGAAGAGAAGGAGGCCCATGAGGAGTTGGAAAATCACATAAAGGAACTCGCCCTTCGTCCGCGGCCTCGGAAGATCCCCGACGGTCGTCAGGGTGAGAGTCGACCAATAGAAACTCTGGAGGTAAAGCATGACGACGTCGGGGCGCTCGGACATGCTACTGTGAGGTACTGTGGTCTTGTCCCCCGTTGGATACACCCAGTCTTGGCTCCCAAACCCATGGTTCTTTTGGATGATGTTGAATAAACACGCATTCCAATGGAAGATGACTAGGAGGTAGTGGACGAGACTTATTGACCTAAATGTCACGCAATTTATTTCCTTTAAATATAATATTTTTTAAATATAATATTTTTTTAAATATCTACAATTGGATAACTCGACATTATGCCGATTATTATTATGATGTTTTTTTAAAATTAATTTAATATTATTAATAAATTTTGCAATTAGTTATTTTAGATAAACAAGTATAAGTATGAAGTATAAAAATGATATGTATTATTAATTGTAATAAAATAAATTTACCTAAAGAGATTTGGGTAGTTTGTGTGCCTCTCCGTCCTGTCCATGAAGGCCCAGAATCGGTAAATCTTGACGAGTCGGAAGCACCGTAGGATGGAATTGAAACCGATGGACAAATACAAAAAGTCTAAGGGGAGGAGGCAGAGGCAGTCGATGTAGAAGGTCGTGGAGTTCATATAATGGTTCCTCAGCTTGGTTGAGTCTGTCTGAAGAACCCCGTCTTCGAGATACCCCGTCCGAAAGTGAACCCCAATGTCCAACAGGTACAAAAAGTCGGCTATGTAGTCGAGGGTGAACCAGACGACGAGGGAGTCTCCATTGATTTCCTACAGACCAAATGGTTTTCAATTACCTCTTGAGGATGAAAAGCGAGTCCTTGGCTCGCCGGTCACCTCACGAGTCTTTAACTCTTAAGGGCCCTTGGCGAAAAGTCCTTCGGAATCAAAAGACCCTTCTTCCACTCCCCCAACTTCTTTTACCTTTTTTTCATACAATTTGGTCTCAATGGCGAACCATGCAAGCATTAAGCATGTCATAAAAATAAATTGCAAAAGGCGAACTTGAAATTTATTATTACGACCAACCGCATTCCTCTTTCCCCTCAAATCCCCCTTTTATTTTACGAAAAAGAAAGAAAGGAAATGTCATAATAATTATACGCCGAAACTCACTTTCTGCTATGCATTCCCCCTTTCCCGTGTATACATAAATAAAAAGGAGCTTTCGCTACCAGGATTCCTCTCTCCCTAAGCTCACAGTAATATTTAAATTTGATGGAGTAGAAAACCTCCTGGATTGAATGTACTGACTTCGTACTTAATATAATATAAAAACGAGAGCAATAATTCCTTATCTCCCCTACAACCCGCTTCCTTTCATGTCGGCATTTTCCTCTCGCATATAAACCGACTCAATTTCAATGGGAAAGAGTGATAAGACGCGAAACTCTTGACTGCATGAATACACACTGGAGAGGATTGGGCAAAGTGAGAAGCGGCGAAGGAAATCGAGTCACTGATTTGATTTACTTTCGCAAACTCGCCAAACCCCTTCGCTCCTGTGCTTCCATTATAAAAAGAAAACTCAAGGGCAAGCTCTCCTTGTACACTGTGCGGTCGGCGAGGAAGAGGGAAAATACGAAAAGGCGTTTGATCCCTAAACCAAATTCAACTGTTGCATGTCAAGAGACAGTGAAGAGGAGCTGGAGGAGATGGAAAGGTCACGCCTATTTTCACTCCCTGCACCTTATTTATGCTCACAAATAAGAGACTCGGAAGGTGAAATCATGAGAAAGGCAAACAACAATTTCTTGACTTAAGCAACTCTTCAAAATCCTCTAAAAGAAAAGAAAATCTTATTTGAATAATCTAATCCTTTTAAGTAAAACAAATAAAGTAATGAGATCCAAGATTTTACATTGAAACTTAATTGGCATCATTTCTTATTTCATAAAACTACAGTCTGAATTATAAATGTAATTTCGTAAGAATAAATTATAACTAAATAAATTGCAAAAATGTCATTTGTAAAAGTAATAATTAGCACAGTGAAGATTAAATTATTAATGAGAGATAATGACTTACTTGGAAGGCGAATCGGTAAATGAGGACCCAAAAATTATAGAGGAAGGCGAGGGAAACGACCATGGACCAATAGTAACAAAGGCGGCCGGCGGGGTCGAAGACAAATGTCCATCTACAACCACTTTTCTCTGAGCTCTGAGTCGATGTCTCCCACTTGTCAAGTTTTAATTTGGATCGAATTTCTTTCCTCTTGTCCCTCGGTCTTCTCGAGGACACGTCGAGCTCCGAACAACACGCTTGAGTGAACTGAGGTGCCAAATTGTTACGCTGATTCGGATTCCCAGTATTTGTCTGAGCAGAGGCTGAGAAGGACTCTCGGGAAAATCGTTTCCGCCCGCCAAGACCAACACCCTTCAAAAACCACGAAAATCCCCGTTCATTAAAACATTAAAACAAAAGCTAAATATTAAGTAGATATACTCCTGAACGTGCATTAACTAGAGATCTCCTGTGTACACAACTCGGCGAATTAAAATGGGAAAATCAAAGTTAACAAAAGCTTTCATATTAAACTTCCCCTTCTCATCGTCGTCTTGGCAGAGCATTATAGAAAAAGGAAAAGTTCATCGTCATCCACTTTTCTCATTAAGAGGATCATTGAATCGATCCGCCTTCTCCATTTATCTTTAAGCTTTGCATAGGATCAGCTTACCTTTTTTTCATTAGCTTTTGCGAATGGGTCGATGACTTTTAAAATGCTTTTAATCTCCTTTTAAAATTAATAAATTAAATTCACGTACGTATATAGGCTTATTTTCCATAGTGCCAATCAGTATTACTAGCAATCCCTCAAGGCCCCATTCGCGCATCCAACTCCTATGTAAATAAACTGACTGGATCTTCGGAATGGCATATATATAGGTAGTTGCTGCTGACGTACATAGTAATATAGATCCCCGAATTATGGAGATGAGGAAAAAGAAAGCGGCGGATTTTCATAGAATCAAACTTTCACTCCGGGTTTCTTTACTCATGCATATACTCATTGTAAAACCAGGAGGAATTTTTTATTATGTAAAGATATTAAAGTCTTGATGGAAATGAAAAGCTTTCGTAATTTGGCTTCAGTTTGTGATGGTAAAAAGGGAAATGGAATTTTGATCAGTCAATTTTGAAAGGAGGAGTCCTCGTTGTCAAGAAAGAAAGATGAAGATGAGAGACGGAATTCCTCCACTCAGTCAATTGAATCAAAAGAGTCTCTCATTCCTCTGCTTCTAATGCCGCTGATGGAGATGGGCAATTCAATTGTAGATAAGAAATCAAAGCAGTAGAAGTAAATAAATTGGACATTGATAGACAGACATCTTTGAAGGGAAAAGTTGGAAGGGAAAAAAACCATCCATTTGCTCTTCACGTATTGAACATTTGGGGTTCTTCTCCTGCCATTCCGTCGTTTGGAGACTTTGAGCGTTATTACGGCCCTGGTCTCTCGTGATGGGGGCTATAATGGCAAGTCCTATTAAGCCTCCCAAACTCAACAAGGAGAGATAGAAAGTGGAGATGAAAAGAGGATTTTTACAATTACACATTGTCAACGACGATCCGAAAGATGAAAAGAGATAACCGGGTATTTTTATAGAAAAAGTCCTTTTCTTTTTCCTCTCTCATAGTCAGACGATTCCCTCCTCCCTCCCATCCCAACTCGCTGAGGCGAATTTGGCACAATTTTCCCCTTCTCTCTGCCTTGGGTGCAAATCAGCTTATCGATCCTCCTCAAATATACACATCTATTTCCTTTTTACTACTTGGAGCTTTAAAATCTCCCCCGGCTCCCCCCGCGCCCTCCGAACACATTCCGAGGTATATGGGAGCCAAATTGAGACTTTTCCTTAAGCTATGTACACAGGAGAGGGATCTTGGAGCCAAGGCATCTCCTTTGTTTGTATAGCGGCTCTTTCTCTTAATGCCTCAAGATCTCTGATCTTTTATCGGCCGCCATTCATTTACCTCACTGAGAACTTTCAGTGCTCGGTTGGAATCGCAATGTCCATTTCATTTCGAGTAGATTAAAAGAATGAGCGTATTAAAACAAAGGTGCTCGTGGTGAATGAATGTTTTGAGATGTAAGAAGGAAAAAAGGAGCTCGAGTTATTTCCCTTTTCAGCCCCAAAGAACAAAGAAAACCCTCCCCGCGCACTTCTCAACTCTTCTCAAGAAAGTGTAAAAGGAATTCTTTTCAACTCTCAAAGGGAATGGGAAATTGAAGGTGCGGTAATCAAGGAAAGAGTAAATTTCTCAAAATGCAAATGACTTGCTGGATCCAAATGGAGTACAAAAGCAATGAATAAATTTCTCAAATCCCTCAGCTTCCTCCGGAATGAACACACAATGAACAGAAGTGGAGAAATTTTGGTTGATTCGCACATTCAAAACATGACGACAAGAGATTCGGAAAAGAGACCAACCATGTTTCTATTCTTAATAACTAGTCACATTTTGAGGATTCCATTAGTTTACTTACAACTCCTCTATAATCCATTTGATTAAATTATACATCCCCAATGATCCTTACATATGTTATAATATTATAAATATTTACGAAGTGTGAAAAAGTCACGTTTCACATAATGTAGAGATCTTTATATTTAATATAATCATCCAATTTGGAGAAAAAATAAAATGGACATTTTGATCAAAAGAAATTTAAGAAGTACCGACAGAGAAATTTAAAGAGAGCGGAGCAATTTAAAAAGTGAAAGACCTTTTGAAAGCCTTTTTATTCAATTAGGCTTCGTTTCTGCGGGATCAATTGGGTCTCATTGGGTCGAGGGTGGACAGGAGTGGGATTGGGCAGGACGAGTGGATGGAGAGATGAGAGAAACGTCAATTTGAGTGTAGGAGACTCAACGAGGAGGGACGAGTGAAGTAAAGTACCAACATTGTGGTTTCGTTTCACAGATTCTGACGATCGATATTAGAAAAGCTACACTGTGTTAGTCTCACTTATAAATATAGGGTTCTCCTGCCCAACAACGTCTACGTGTGCATTTAGGACTTTTCTCTCTCGCTCTTTCTCTCGTGGAAGGAGACCAAGGGAGAGAGACGACGAAGGAAATTAAAGGTTTAAAGAGCTCCAGGACCATTCACTTGCCATTACGTAAGTATTTCTAAATACTCTTCATAGGTATATACAATAGGTATACAAGTTTAATCGTTTTCGCAGACTATGCAATCGTGTATTTAAACTAACATGCTCTCTCTCTGGTATAGTTGGAAGTTTAAGCGCTTTGACTCTTTAGCTTTCCGTAAAGGACTTAAATTTCCTAAAGGAGTTTCAAGAGAGGGTAATTTATTAGTCAAATCTCGAATTTCCTACCAAATATTTTGTACAACCCTTGACTTTTCCTCATTTAACGGCAATTCAACGGCGCGTCGTCGTTCCACTTCTCCTCCTCTCCACTTTCCCTCTCTTCGTCTCCTTCCAAGAGGAGGAGAAAGTGGAGAGTGCGAAAGTGTTTGCAGACTCCTTTTATACTTATATCAAAGACCCATTTCTAATTTGAGGATGTTAAAAAAGGGATATTTATTTCCTAATTCTCCTCCTTGAACTCCGAACCACTCCCTTCTGAAATAAGAGAAGATAATTATAATTACGCTCCTTAATTTATATGGAAAGCTCTTGAGCCTCACACCTTCCCAACTTTCCCCTCCCGCTTCTCGTTAATTCATTAATTCCCTATAAAGCTTCGCAGTTGAAAAGATTAAGCTATTTTATACAAATTCCGCCCTTATTTCTACGTTTTCAATTAACGACGAACTTATTCTGCCAAAGATTTTAAAACTGACAAAAGTTCAAGTTTCAAACATTATAAATCTTGTTAGTTTTTGTAATTTATCTGAGTACGAATATTAAATTGATTTTTGAATCCATTTAACTTTTTAAGATTATGATAAATAAAAATGCAAAACTAATTTTAAATTCAAGTTGTAGATTTCAAGGTTGATTCTTATAAAGAATGTGGCAAAACTGTCATAAAAGGGAAGGAATTGAATAAATAAAGGGTTTTGAACGCTGTATAAGTAAATCTCAGGGAATCCTAAAAGACTAATTGAAGACACCAGGGCGTGGAGCGACTGATGAACATTGTTTTCCATCATTTGGAGAAACGCGGTCGTTGGAGAAATTCCCGACTTTCATTTGTATTTGTCTTTTCGGTTAAGTCTGAATTGGATGAATTGGGAGGTTGGTTCCTCCCGGTTCGCTAATTCCCTTCCGACTCCCGATGCGAGGGGAAGACAAAGGAATAGTCATACAGACAGAGAGGAAGCGTATAAAGTTCTAGTCCATACGACCGTCGTTTCTCCGCTTAACAATTACCAACTCCCATTACATTCCCACCCAACAATAGAGAACACGGACACGTTCGCCGTGTAACTCCCCTCGTGAAAGAACACGGGGAATGGGAAATGCCGCAAATTGAAGAGTCAGGGTGAATGTGAAAGGAAAGTTTCATTCCTTCTATATAAAATACATGCCGTTGATTCTCTTGACTTTTGTCCTCATGTTGTCACTTTCCTTTTGGGGATAAATGAGCCGATTTCCCTAGAAAACCTCGTTTGATCACGAAACCTTCAGCTTCTACTTTCATTATTAATTTCCCTTAATTGAGAGCGGAAGTGTAAAAGATTTACTCCACGCTCCCCTGCCTAATTTCTCAAAGTTCTAATGGTTTGGGATAAAATTCACAGTATTATGCCATTTGCATAATAAACCTACCGTGTAGGCTATGTATAAGATAAATAATGCTTACCAGACAAAAAGACAGAACGTAATAATACTTTGGCAGCTTATGTAGTTTATATGAAGGAAGGGAGTATATTAGCAAATAGTCATAATGTTTTATATAGAAAGGATACGAAACAGTAATTTGAAACTTTTGAACCAAACGCACCACAATTTATTTATAAAGGAGAAATATCAAATCATAGTAGAAGTAGTGGAGGACTGCATTCATTCAACTTGAAAGGAACTTGGTCCAATTTAATAGTCTTGGTGTTTAATTAAAATTTCCCAACGCTCCTTCCTCATCTCTTCTTTTCTCTGTCTATAGACATAGGGATTTCTCAGAGGATAAATGGCAGTGTTTTATCCACGGAGATTATAATTCTGAAAGACAAGATGGATTTGGAAAAGCCTCTTTAAGCTCACCCATAATAACGGATTGAAATGTCTCTAATTGGATTCATAAGCTTTTCCTTCCTATGCTTCTCTCCACGAAGGTTCACAAGGAACGCCGTATGCCCTATTAAATATTAAAGTTTAAATTGAAAATCAAATCCTTCACTATTTAAATATTCAATTCTCAATCGTAATTGAGTTGTCTCCTGAAAAGGCTATTTTTAGCTCTCTAAAAGCTCAAAACTTCAACATCCTAATGAAAGTTGAGAGAAAAAAATTCAATTTAAAGACTCTGAATTGGAGGGAAATAAAATTAATTTCTCTATTTGCACTCTTAAGATCCCATCAACGCGAAGCGTGAATTTAAAAGCTAATTCACTTTCCTTTTATAAATTTAACTTTATAAATTTATTTGTCTTGGAAGTCCTTAACGTCCTTCGCTCAGCCTCAGAGCGAAGAACCTTAATTTCTACAAGTAATATGCAAAGTTTCTATTCATTGATCCAAGAAGGGAGAGAAAGTTGGAGAAAGGAAGTAGGTGGTTTTCTTTCACAAATCTTTTCATCTTGTCTTCTTTTATTAAAATAAAGTTTGGAAAAGGTCGGCTTACTTGCTTAACTCGAAGGGTGCGGCTCAGTGATAAATACCCTTATTTAATTTGATTTACCTGACCAAAAAACTCAAAGTTTGCCCAAGTTCTTTTCCCCAAAGTATCTTGTAATTCGTACTTCTCCACCCATCAACATATTTTTTTCTAGTTTATTTTCCACGCGCATCCGAACTCAGAGTCGCTCCACGACTCTGAACCAAGTTTTTGGGGTGAAAATCATTGGAGAAGACCGTTTGAAATCCTTTTGGCTCGAGTCCGAAATTAGCGAATTCCCTTCCATTATTAGAAATGGGAAAATTGGGTTGAATGAGGTTGAGGGAACGCGAAATAACCGAATTTGTTTGTCAGAACCGAGCCCACATCATTAACCACGGTCTCGGAAATTCTCCAGGATCCACCATTAACTTAGCTCGTGCGGAATTTGGCCTTGGACATAAATTGCCCCAAGTGTAGAAAACATAATTAAAGAGATAGAACAAAAGCTAATTCACGAGCTTCAAAAACTTCTTGGCTTGCCAACGTGTTAAGGATCAGGAGAATGACTCCGACATTTTATGACTTCCGATATGTCATAGCTGTCTAGCACCAGATTCCGATTTATCAGTTGGATACAGAGATCGAAAAACTTTGTGATCGAATTACGACCAAATAAATTGAAATGAGAAATTACAACGAATTAAAGATATTAAATATATATAAAAATTTAAAATTAAATAATATAAATGATTTTATAGAAGTTGAATCAGATTGGAAGTTCTTCATGAATCATCTAAGTGTTAATGTGTAATTTGATAATTAAATAACATATTTAATATTTGTACATACTATATTGTAATAAGTATTATAATTAGCCAAAAAATGTTCAAAATGAAATTAATTTGCTTACCCCTAAAGAAAGCCCGCCAGTGACTCCAAGTCTGCTGCCCACGAGGTCGAGTAGACTTTGCTTTGAGGCTGATTTCATCGTTCTGCCTGAAGACAAAGACCCACGAGGTCCAGCCCTGGTCCCGGTTAAGTAAGACGGCGCCTCTCCGGTTCCTCCTCCTTCATCAATAAAAATCAAAGGCGTATTAAAGGACCCTCTTTTGTCTCAGTCAGGTTTCGGGGTCGTTAAGGAGTTTCTCCACGTCGCGGCCCAGACGACTCTCCTCTATGGATGTGTTCTCTCTCATATCCTCTATAGCAGAACCTGGGGTCTTTTGAGTCCCTTCACCCATTGAGCGCCCGAAGAGAGAAATGAGGTCCTTGAGACACTAAGGGACCCACAATGAGAAGAAATCTTCGCTCAGAAATTCCCTCCACTCCCTCCGCTATTTTATAATGGCGGACGGAAGGAATGCAAAGCGTGTGTGGGCTGTAACATACATTTAGGCATTATATCTCTCATGATGATCCTACACGGACATACCTTAGGCTCGTAATAATGCATCCTTTTGATATCAAGAGGGATCTTCTTCGTACAAGTACTTGAATGAGAAATGATAGCTAGTGTTCGGAATGAGAAAGTACGTGCGGCTCGTTCACCTCGAGGCCCAAATAGGCCACAGCTTTCAATTTCCTTCCCCTAAATATATTTTCACTTCATGCAGTTAGGAGTCCCTTCTCTGTTTCGCAACCAACTCCCTTTATTTCCTTACTCTAATTTCTTTGAAGAAATGGCCGCTTCCTCTTTTAAAATAGACTCCATTACTTCTCCTATTAAGGTCCGTCTTTTATAAGCATAACGAATACAATTTTCCTTTTCCCACTTTCCATAAATATATCCATTTAATCAAATGTTCAATAACTGTTTTAGTATTCATATATTTTAATACAAAATGAAATAAATTTTATAAAATAGTTGGAAGATATATTACAAAGATTATGAAGGGTGTGAGAACATGTTAGATAATCTGTTAAGTGTCAGATGAGCCTTTCCCCCACGCATACGCAGTAGCCGTTCCGGCTGCTCTCCCAACTCCCTTTATGATTCAGTCTGAAATTTGCTGCCTCGCGAGGAACAACTCAATATTATCTTGTATTTATTTATTATTGTGTAATCAATTGAATTCTAATTAATATTTGTGTAATCTAATAAATATTAGAATTAATCATTTATCATCGTGTCGCCTACACATCTGCTTTATTAAAGATCATCACATTTAGTTTATTAAACATTCATGTGGACTAGGCCAAATATAGTGTAACCCCGCATCCCGGCTTCATATCTCTGCCCAGTTCATAATATAAGTTAACTTATATTGTAAAAATTTATAAATGCAGTATGTATAGTGTAATAATGTATGTATACCATTCAAAACTTTATGATATAATACATTCAATATTCATATAACTTTTTACATTTACATTTACTTACATTCATAAAAAGTGCATATAAACTCATGTATGTAAATATGTTTTACAAGGGTTCACATTTTATAGACACTTAAGTTTTTCTATTAAATTGCATATAGTCGTTAGTATTTATCTTTTTTTGTGTGTAAGTTTGAATGTTCAAGTTATAAGAATAAAAGTATACAAGACTATTGTATTTGTATTATGTAATACTATAAAGTGTCGTTGCAAAGATAAAGATACATGAAATTCATATTTATGTAAAACTAGTAAGAAGATGATCCCTTTTCATCGTTTACGTATTTCAATGTACAAAGATAGTTTTCTTTTATTAAAATTCAATTTTCTTGGTAAAAAATACCTACCATAATATTTGTCTATAGCTAATGGAGTTTCGAATTTACAATTCAAATCGCCGAGTTTGATACTTGTATAATGAAAGCAGGTGAGTATTAAGTCCATGGCCATGTCTCCTCCTCAATCTTGAAACTTTATCTGAAGATTAAAAAGGAGCCTTTACCTAAAACAGGGCTTCCGGATCCAGTTGGATTTCCTTGACTTTGGAGTCTTTCTGAGGCTGTTCCAACGGAACTAGGAGGACCGGCGGCTCCTCTGGTGCTGCTGCTGCTCCCCGTGCTCGTAATAATCCCTGAAATGACATCAAATTCTTCATTCCGCTCTCGCATAAAAATTATTATTAAATGCCCTCATAGGCGCCCATTAGTGGGATTTCTCTCCCATTCAACCCCTATTTACCTAATTAATTCCTATGAATATTAATGCCTAATTTAACACTTTCACGACAGATAAGGCGGAATTGGTTCTCTATTTAAAGTAACTATTGCATGTAATAGTTCAAACTTGAATTCCTTTGTATTTTGCTTGCGTTTCATATCTAAATACCTAAACCATAATGAAGACTTAATAATTAATATTATCAAGCTATATTAAGTTTATTAAATATATGATGTTGTATGTAGGGTAGGATTTATTTGACTATTTAAAAGCAACAAGATGATTACTCCAAATAATATAAAGCTGAGCTCTTGCGGGTTCTAAAGAGAATAATTCAAGGAAAAATATCATGTTTTGTGGTTTATGAATGATAGTTGTAATATGTAAAGTACCAGTTGTTAGTAAGTTTTTTTGAAAGGACACATAAGGCAACGGTCGACAATGATGAGGAAAAGTTTTAAAATCTCCGAGTTCTCCTTTCTGCCCAAGGGATGAGGACTCCATATTGTTCATACATAACATGCATACATTAAGTCTCTCTCTACGGCTCTAAATTATGAAGAAGGACAGAGAAAGTCTTTTCCAGATTCCCCCATTGTTTCAAGCAGAGTATTGAGGATTTGAAGAGGAAAAATATATTTAGACGACTATGTAAGTATACCTGCTCACATAATATATTAATACATTGTATACACATACACACTAAGAATATTCATTGTTATATTTGAGATATTTAAATGTATGAGAATATAAGGATGTTGGTTTTTTTTGTTAAGATTGAGCTACCGCAGCGTAGTGAAATCTGTAAGAGAGGAATAGAGATATGAACTCATTTCCCTCCTCGCCCCCCTCAACTCTTCGTTCCGGTAGGAGAGAAGAGCGGAAAGTGAGAAAAGTTAACAATTCACAACTTGGCTTTCTCCTCCTTCTTTCACCCATTTCCCCACTTCATTTATCTCCATTATACACAAGTGAGAGCATACCTAAGTATCATATTCTTCTTTTTAAAATGTCCGACATAAAGACATTTCATATAAAATATTCATGAATACTTTGAGTCTACGTATTCTTCAATACTAAAATATTTCCTCGAGTTTCTAGTATATTGCCAAGTCAGAATTCTCATATTGTTTTTGCATATTTTTTGTGTTTGAAATATTGTATACAAAATAAACAAGATGCGCCCGCATTGTAGCATTTTGTCAAACTAAATTTCACTTTCTTTGAATATTTTTGCAATCTTATTTAGCAGAAAAGCTCCGAGTTTCCTTATTCTCTTCCTTCTAAATTATTTTCACGTGAGAGACAAAAATGTGCAATGATGATAAAAGAAGTAGTGGGAACTACACCGAGAGTTACGAACTTATAAAGGTTGTTGCATTCTTTTTGATCTTTTCCTCTTGAAGACTCCTGGAGAAGTTCAATTCCCACGGTATAAAAACTTTAAGGCCGATGAGGGCATAATGACAGAAAAATAAATTGATCCGTCTTTTACTTCTTCTTGGGAAAATGAAAGAGGAAGAGCAAATGTGATTTTCTTGTGAATTAGGACAGCAGAGAAAGAGAAAAACAACAAGAGTGTTTTCTTCACTCTCATTCCTAATTCACTTTCCGGATTACAAGACCTTCGTATTAATATTAGGAATTCTCATTCATCATAAATTGAATTTCCCTCGTGATCATTCCTCCAACTGGATGGATATCCATTCCAGGAGAATATCAATGATATCCTCGTGGAATGCTCGAGCATAATATTCCGCTTGAGCATTAAAAGCATCCCGGCCCATTACAATAACCAACATTCATAATTCTCTCTCAAATTGTAAATGGATGGGGAGAGGTAAAGGTTCTCCGTATCATAATACCCAGTCGAGCAACGTTAATGCGGCTCTTCGACTTATTGATTTATACATCCGAATATGAATTAAGATTTGAGACATTAATTCTCTCTTTAATCTCCTCAAAAGAAATAAAGGAAATAAAGTAGAAGTGAAATAGAAGAGATGCATAATCTCGAGCCGTATAAATTCATCCCAGGAACGAGTAGAGTCAAACAAGGGGGAATTAGAAGAAATGTCTAAACACTCCCATTTGGTAAAAAGGAGCAAACCCAGTCGGGGAGATATTACATACTTCTGCTATTACTATTAGACTCCTTTACTACTTTCATGAAGTATATCACTATACACATGGATCTCCAAATCTCTCTCTATAATATGTGAAGGGATGAGAAGCCCGCGAGGAGAAGATGAGACTTATCCATTCGAAATCCACAATCCTCCCTTTCAGATAAATCAACTCTGAATTCTTTTCACTCTCCCGGAGTTCTAAAACGGATTTCTCTGGGTTTCCTCTTGAATAAGAATGGAGTGATCGGGGTGGCTGCTGCTGCTACTGTTACAGAGTCTCATTCCACCCATCTACATTAAATTCCGAATTGGATCAATAGCCTTGGCCCTCTCAAGTCTTTACCAAACCGCTCCATTGAATTCAAGGAATTCTACCCATTGTTTACAATAATGTGGAGACCCAGTTTTTCAAATTTCCCCTCAACTTTATTTTTTTCATCTGGCTCGTTTTTCTGTTTTGCAAATATTTCTAGCATCACAAAGGCGGACTCTGTGGATGCTTTAATAGAAAGCATATGAACATACATCCCATGTATGTGTTTAGAGGAGGACATTTTGTACAAACAGCTCATGTTGAGTTTTGTTGACAGAGACTCAAGGGATTGAAGTGAAAGCCTTGAGGCTTCTTAAATAAAATTCCCTCTCTTGGAGCAAAAAATTACACGTGGGTTTAAGAGTTGGGGAAAGGTATTTAGGTTTAATTTTTACTGAACGTTTATGTAATATGCAGTTTGTGTGTGAGCGTTAGTGTGTGCTTCGGAGGAGGGCTGAGGTAAATGATAATGTAGCTGGAGTTTAAATGAGTTCAAATGAACTCAAATGGAGCTAATGGCGAAAGTAACGAGGTGATTAAAAAATTACCAGGGACGAGACGCGGGCCGTTCGACTGGGTATAATTTGGAACTTGGCTGCCGCCATAGGTGACTTCACCCAAGTCGGCGTTCGAGACAATCGCAATGTCCTCAAGGTCGTCGTCGTTGGCCCGCCGTCCAGTTGAGTATTTGACCGTTACGCTTCCACGTTCATTGACGCCGAGCTTCCGTCCGCCGAGTGAGAATATCCGCCTTTTGCCCGACATCCTCACCTGTGAATTTGCCCTGCTCCGCCTCCCACTTCTCTCGGTGCCACTAAGGGGAAGGCCGATGAGAGAAGCGAGGAAACCACCACACCTGCCCCATCCATAACTCACTCACAACTCACATCCCGCCCCGCACCCGCACAACCCGTCCACACACGGAAAGAGGATTCTCACGATTGCTCCCTTTAATCACCACGCGAAACTCCAATTTAGCCGATACTTCCTCAAAACCACAGGAAGATCAAAATCTTGAACCCACGAACATCAAAGGCCCGTTCGTCCAATCTGAATGTTCATAATCTTCATGCTGCTCCCGCCTTTGATCAAATTACAGGACTCACAAATTCTTTTATCAAATGCTTATTTATGCATGTAGTTGTTAGACTTTTGTATTTAATCGATCACTTTCCTATTCACCACCACCTGTGTACCAATAAATGCTGAACAACTTTATTTAGATAAAGTGAGTGTTGGTATAACTTTCCCTGATATTTTCAAACCCCGAGGTTTTCTTCAAAAACTCCTACTCTTTATGTTGGAGAAATATGCAAGATTTGTAACTTCGATTTCCCGCATGTTGAGCTTTTTGAATGACAGTGGTGGAATTTTTAGGAAAGTCTGCGAAGGAACGACAATGTTTTTTTTCACTCGTTCCTTTCTCTTCTTCTCCACGAAATCTCCTCTAGAAATTCACATTTTCTGGATGAAATTGCTCGCTGCTGTTGCTGCTGATTCTATGTTGCTGCATACATGCATGCGCTTGCGTTTTCTCCTCAAACTGCCACGTTTATTTTTTACACTTTCAAGATCAAATTTCAAGACTTTTCCTCTTTAATGGCAAAGTTTACTTCCGGATTCTAATGGCCAAATCAGGATTTTTAGTTTTGACTTTACGGCGGCAAATACGTGTATTTTTTAATGTGATCCACACGGGAGAAAATGAAGCGGCGGGTCATTATGGGGGAAACGACGATGTGCAAGAGCCGCCGGGTCACGTTACGGGACAAATGAAATGAATGGTAAAATGAAGTTTGGTGGAACGAACGGTGTGCGTGAATCTCCCTCGTTTACCTTTTCGAGGTTCGGGAGAGGAGAGACGAAGTATTCCAGGCAGCTCGTGTCACACTGAGAACGAACCGAGGAGCGAGTCTTTAACCGTGAAAATCGATTTATGCGCAAAAGATTCAGCGAATCTCTTCGTCTTTTCGGGTTTGTCGGATTTCGACGATGTTGGGCGCCTTTGGCCGCTCCTCGTCCTCGTCATCTAACACACACTCATACACTCACTCACGTACACACACACTCACTGGTCGTCTGTTCCCACAAGAGGAATCTCTTGACTCTCCCTTTAATATTATTTGATTTGGAAGTCAAACTGGTAGGACAGCCGTCTCTGACATGTCAACTTTACTTTTGGAGATCTTCAAGGATTCTCAGAGCTAGTAAACGTATAGTAAACGTATTAGGCATATAAAATAGTCATATCCGGAGTTGACTACATCCACTCACAATTCTTAACCAATACCACAGGACGATATTGGCCGCACTCACGTCAGAACAAAATAGTTTTTGCTCTTTTTTACCTCTCGCCACCTTTGCTATTTAAGATTTAAGTATTCTAGTGGATAAAATAAATGACTCGACCTCTCGACCCTCCACATTCTTATCATCCACTACCTAACAGGTTTCTTCGAGTCCCGGAAATTATATAAGACTTCTCCTTCCACTTTCACTCTCTTGAGATTTATATTCTCAGTTTATTCATTCTGTAGCATGAAGCAGTAAATTTCTCTTTGACACTTTCCATTGATTCTCATCAACACATCGGGGATTCTTTCACTACTTATATAAATTGAGGCGGCCGTTTCCTTTTATATTTACTTACACTCACCAGATGTATTTACCAAAATATGTATAAGGTCACTTCATGTTCTCTATTTATAACAGCATTTGTTTATGTACAGTATAGCAAGGTTATGGTTTAAAATTATGAGCCCTTTTTAATATTTATAACGCGCGAAGCATTATTTATTTACCCATTGTTTTATAATTTATGCTAAAACTCGAGGGATAATCTGGAAAAAGTGAGAATCCTAATATTTAATGGATCATAAAATGGATCAATGCGGGTGATGAAAAATTTAGAATTCTCCTTTAAACGCCATGACTCGTCGTTTGGCTCAACGTAATATTAAAGCCTTGTGATGAACTTTTAATCTTTCTTCATGAAAATGAAATTACACCCAAACATGGTTTTGAATTACATAAAAGACACACGTTTTATTTTCATCTCAAGTTCTATTTACATAGTACAAAGAATAA
The DNA here is from genome assembly GCA_009869795.1 of Neelides sp. FZ-2019. Lineage (NCBI taxonomy): Eukaryota > Metazoa > Arthropoda > Collembola > Neelipleona > Neelidae > Neelides > Neelides sp. FZ-2019. Next base: position 81,025 of record VJMY01000286.1, read on the forward strand.
ATAGGCATTCATCCAAATAGTAATTAAGGATTTATGTAATTTAACTGTAAAACTATGTATGTTTCATAATATTTATGATTTCAACAAAATTTGAAGTACGAGTAGGAGCTACATAATTTATAAGTGTGTATGAATATACAGTATGTAGAGAGAGAGTATACGGATAAGTTTCATGAGATAAAGTAGAATGAATTATAAACCGCTTTATCAAATGATTGAAGAGCATATGAATGTTTTTAGACGTAATGTTTAAATTACACTTTGATCGTCGTTCCTCTCATTCTGAGTCGATATTAAATAGAATATAACTTTATGTACCATTTTATATTATGTATATAGTGAAAGTCCGTTTGAAATTGAAAATGAGCCGTTCATTTAAAATTATTTGGTCGACTCTTCTCCTCTATTGTGCTTCTGACATCGACATTAATTTACACAGCATTTTGACATAATATCTTTTAGACATTCCGTACAACTTTACGAGGAAGATTACATAGAAGACCCATAATTTATGACTTTATTGATTGAATATTTAATTACTCTCATATAGTTATATGGAGGACTTGTGTACTGAACTTTATTTAATGTCTCATATAGAAAATACTCATGAGTCTGCTTATACAGTTTATCAAGTTATAATCTTATAATTCAGTAGTAGTAAATGTAATATATGGAATTGTATATTATAGTGTAACATGGACTTGATATGAAATGCTTTATAAGAGTATGTTAAATGAATAGGTATATTAAATAAACGTTTGTAAAATCTATGTGGGACTTTCACTTCGCCCTTATCGACCTCTGCTTATTCATGTTGGTGAGGAGGAGAGAAATGTAGGAAGTTAGCAAATCATCCATCTTATACCCGAGGGAAGTTTCGCAAAGGAGCTTCGACCCTCTCACTAAATTCCCAATAGTCATATGAAAGTACGTGTTCCCCGACGACCAATTGGAAATTTTCGTAAAAGGATGAGTGACCAAGAGTTCCTATAAAGAGAGTCAAAAAGAACATTAGATCAAAGTTAGTCAACTACACTTTCCTAATTGTTCATTTTGAGCTCGAATCAATTTTACTTTTGTTTGTGGGTGGATCAGGCTCACGCCCTGCTTGTTAATGGCAATGAGGAGGAGTTCGGGGAAACTCGGATCCGTCGTTTGTTTCACTTCAAAGAAGGCCGAGCCGAAGGTCGGCCATCGGTAAATGATCTTGAGGAAATTAATCTTTGCGTCATCTGTCTCCATGCCTGTGCAAGAGAAAAGGAGAGGATATAAATATTCTAAAAGGCCTGGCTTCATCCTCTTCTCCCCGAGTTAATCACCGCTCATGAGTCTATACCTGCATCTTGGTTGTATGCCGCGATGATATTTCGCTTCCAGTCGCTCGTACTCTGAAGCTTAGCCAAGTCCGAAGGAACAAACTCCCTCATCGTTTGCCTGCAAACCACAAATGTTCCTCAACTTTCCAACGACATCCTCTGAATGTTTAATTTTTAAAGGGAACTTACGGAATGGACTGAAGTTCCGTTTTGTCTTCGCCGAATCGAACGCGATAAACAAGGGCAGCCAATTTGGCAGACTCCTCCTTCCCACACTTGTGATACCCTAGACGCATAATTTAGTAGCACTTATAATCTCATATTCGCATTATTTAGTAGCACTTGTAATTCAACAAATTGGAATTATTTAGGCCTCCAATGCCAAGAAAATTTGCATAATGGAGCCATAATGAAATGGTTAATTGATTCCGGAGTAAATAGTTAACTAAACAAAATTCACCTCGAAGGTACTTGGGGAGCTCTTGATGATAATGGAAAATAATGTCTGCCATCCTGTCTTTCCCAGGAACCGTGTTGCTCCAAAGTTTCCTCATGAAAAATACTTGGTAAGTGAATTGCGGAATCGTTCCTAAAGGAGAAGGAAAATTAAAGTTTTTGCCCTCAAGCGGAAGAGAAATTCCTAACCATCTCGACTCGGCCTGGCCCGTTTGATCCAATCTGTTAGGTGTCGAACAAAGTCGAAGAAGAAGTCACCTTCCGGAACAGATATAACTTTGTCGGCTATTTTGACAAATAGGCTGAATCCCTCGGGAGATCGAAGGGTGAGGCGCGATGCAATGCCTGCACAGAATTCCTTGGCCCTCGTTGACGAGTCAACTTCGTAAGCTTCGTCAGTGTCATCGGGGAAATAGACTTTGTGGAAGATCTGAGTCGTCTTGTGTTGAATTGCCTCAACCTCGACCTGGTAAAATATTCATGAGTCAAGTTAATACTCCGACGTGCGGTCGTCACTCACACACTCTCACATATTTACACACTCGCACACTTACCATAATTCATATCACGGGAGTATATCAAGACTACTCATCGCTCACATACTCGACTAGACTCGAGTTTTATCTCTCATATGATACGTCGCACAATTCTCCTCTCATGTATTTATGCAAAGGGTTAGAGAAAAAGGTTTTCACCTGATGTGGCGGATATTTCCGTTGCCCGACTTTCAAAGTTTTTTGAAGTCTTTGAAAGGAGTCTTGGGCGATGGGGTGTCTCCGAGTCCGGAGAAACTGTGACAATTCCTTTAACAAAGTTTGTGAACACGCAAAGAGACCCGTCGCCAACCACATCAATTCCCATCCTCGTTCCTCGCTGAATTTGTTCCTATTGTCCGTTAGCTGTTTCATTATTTGGCAATATACTTCGTCTCGGAGAATTTCCTTTTCAAAAAATAAATCAAATTACTCTATTGTAACATCAAGTGTTCATAGTCGTTATATATAAAGAATTCCACAAAACTGTTAGGAAAATACCAAAACCCGATTATATAACATGCGGATATAACGTTTTTGTGCTTAATCCATTGGGTTATGTTTAAGTATTGATTTTGAGATACTTTTATATTTACTCAAGATTTAATATTTGAGTTGAATGTGATTATAAATATATACACCGCGGTGCATATCTAAAGTCACACTTAACATGGAGATTCCTATCTAAAATGTCACTTTAGATTTGCACCACCCTGTACTCCTGATATTTTAAAATATTTTTATCGATATGAATGCTTTATAGCTTTATAAACAAATAGAATGATGGAATATACTGAATGTATGAAACATACTTGTTTGAGCGGAGCATCGAAAATTTGATCAGTGAGCTCATTGCCGATTTTTGATCGTTTATGCGGGAGATCTCCCATGTACTTGAGAATGGACGTGAAGACGAAACAGGCGTCTTCGACGAGTCCTTCCTTATTTTGAAGTTTCTTGAGTAGGGGTTGACGAATGGGCTCTCGAAAGTGACGCCACAATTCCTCTCTTCCTGATCTCCTGGCGGAAGAGAGTGTCAGTGCCTTTGAAATGGTTCTCTTCGGCGGTGGGCGGAAATGCTCAATGGAGTATTCCTCCAAAGTGTGGGGCTTCTCTTTCAAGCTGTCGACTCCATTCGTATAGGAGTTCATGAACCGACGTCCGCCGTCCTCCGTCTTGAACAACTCGAGGATATCCGTCGGTGGCTTCGTCGTCGTGGGGAGAACATAGACAGTCTCCGCAGGGAAGTCTCCTCTCTCGTCAGTCCGCTCACATCTATAAAAGATTATCAAATCTGGGTTTCTCTCCGCAACCGCGTTGAAGTTAACGTTGATTTATTTCTCACCTTCCGACGCACCATCCAGACGTCATCACGGTTTCTCCACAATTATCGTCTTCCAGAATTATCAAATCTCCTTTGACGAAGCTGAGGAAGCTCGAGCCTTCATCTGAAATGAAAAATAATTTCAAATGGAAGTTATGGCCTGCCAGGGTTTTTATTCAGAAAGCCGTGACAAATATTGAATGTATCAAATTAGTCATTACAAAATTGAAATAAGTTGTAGTTATCACATCTTGTACTTTGAGAATTCAAGAAACTTTGAGAGTTAGTTCTAAGAGTTCGCAGATTGAATTAAATAAGATTAAATGTCGAGTCTTACTCGGAGGTTTATAATCTTGAAGAGCTATGACGTAATTGGACCGTCGTTTCAAACCATCCAAAAAGAAGTCAACGAGGTCTTGAATATCTTCAGAATTTGGACTTTGGAAGGTAAATTCCTCTCCAACCCGAATCGTTGACATTGTAAAAGTTTGGCCAAAAATTTTATCAGTTCTGAAACAAGAAGAATTCCTTTAAAGTTTCGAGTCTTTTTGAGCCAATGGCGAGGAAGAATTCAACCTACTTTTCAGCTCTAATCGTCGTGATTTCTGGAAATGAGAGTTCAAGCAGCACTTGTTCCTGGTCATCCACGACGTAAATCCCCGTCCAGTTAATGGCGAGAATGACGTCGTTCTTTGGTAAATTCGGCCCAGAGTATCGGAACGCCTCATAAAACCGAGAAAACAGAAGCGGCCACTTGAACTTTGCATAGGCCACAATGTCTTCTTTCACTCTCAGCACATCCGATCGGTCTTTGGCATGTGTGGCCTTCAAGGATAAAAAATTCCATAAATATAGCTTCCATTAGGTGCTATTCGAATTTTTACCATGAATAATCTTTAATAAGACTAAAAAATAATTTAATTTAATTTCTAAATAATATTAATAAACGACGCATTACTCTTTTAAAGGCATTCGTGACAAGCTGAGCCCATTTCTCTAAAGACTTGTCCGAATTATTAAGAGAAAAGTCGGGGATGTAATTGTTGAGTGCGGTATTGAGTTTGTCATTTTGAAGATCCGATCCATGTTCAACATAGTATTGTTGTGAAGCAATCATAGCAAGATCCTCTTCCTTGTCGCAACGATATTCGCCGAATTTAATACCCCGAACGACTTGTTGGTAGATAAGGTTCGTCGCTACGGCGTCCTCCGTCGGATCGTGCCATGGTGAAAATATTTCCTGTTCATATAAATTACAAAAATGTGAGCAAATGGAATTAATTTACTGCCTCACTCTCTCCTATAACATTCGAGGAAAACAGAGAAAATCTCCTATATATCATGTTCCCATTCTCAAAATTGTTCCCTGCCGAAAGCATTATAATGAAATAATGAATTAAGAAAGGATGCCACGTGCCTTCCGGAAGAAGAGTCTCCATGGGGCATTGCGTTCTTGGGCGCCTTGTTCCTTCGCATATTGCTCACATTGACTTATAGCATCCATGACATGTTCAGTGCCGCTCCCCAGAGACGAAACCTGTGTGATGAATCTTTAGTCTCGGATTCTATTCTCCACTTTCTCTTTACGCACCTTATCAAAGAGGGCAATGTACAGACTGAAGCCGAACTGATCCTTTAGCACGATTTTATCCGCAAGTTGAGAGCAAAGTTCCCTCGACGTCGTGGCCGAGTCCGCAAGGAGATTTTTTGTGTTCCCATCCATGAAAGTGATGGGAAGGACAATTGGTTTCTTCGATTTTGTCGCCTTAAATCGAACAAAAACTTATATTTTTCAACTATGATTACGAAAGGCATTTTGGGTCATTGGGTCATAGTCTAAAATTTATGTAGTCCCAGACTCCATGAAATTTTGTTTTAGTAGAATCATAAATTAAGGTTAAAAATCGCCAGAGACCAATCTATTCTAAACTATTAGATGAGATAAGGGATATTAGGAAATTGAAGGAAATGTTTAATATGGCGGAAATAATGATGCATAGGGTATTTACTTGGAGCTCGAGCCAACTTGGCGGTTGATTCCTCGTCCCATTATTAAATGTGCGCTTGAGACGTTCTTCACAATAAGGAGCGTATCCTGGAGGTCCTTCCCGAATAAACGCTCTCAAATGCTTCACAAATCTCTCAGATGGAGCAAAACAGCCGACACAGAGAGAAAGGAGAATCCATCCTCGAGCGTGGGAAGACTTTGATGGATTGTTCGTCAACTGCTTGCAGATTTGGCAGTATATTTCATCTCTGAAAGAAAAAAAGGAACCGTGCTTTGACTCTCTTTGGTCGCTTTAACTCTATGTGAGTTTTGGGCATATTACAAATGGGGGTCATGTGCCATAATAGGTATAGCATATAGAAAAATAGAAATCACATGAGGGTCAAACGAGGCTCGTATAAAAATACGAGGGTAATATACAGATAAAGTATATTATATATGACTTCCAAAGAATAACATGAGGGTCGTATGGTTCCCATGTATAAAGATGAGGGTCATAGTATGAAAGGGAGAATGAAGGGATGTTATGAAAAAGAAATGAACCTCAGCTCCGCCCGGAGAATTCCATGACCGATGATGAAATGGAGTTTTTCCAAGTTGGACGTGGGACGGGATTCAAGCCAAGACTGATAAGAGTCCGCCGGGGACTCGTCGCCTTCCAATCGTCGTCTTACGTCTTCTCCAAGCTTATTCTTACGTTTCAGCGTCAATGACACGAGCTTGTGCCTTATGGACCTTGGCTTTTGTTTGATATTATACCCCTCCTTTAAACACAAAAAAATCACCATTTCACTATTAGGTTATAAAAAGTTATAGAATAAAAAGTTTAACTGATTAAAAAATTCAACGCCTCTCAACATTTTAAATATTTTTTTGTTTAATTTATATAGATAGCTACCTAAGTTTTGAACAATATCCAAATAAAATTTAAATAACAAATAAATAATCAATTTGTTTAAACGGTTTGTAAAAGAGTCTTACAACATTGTCGAGTCCAAGTTCTTGAAACTCTTTGGACCTTGCAAAGTTCCGTCCAAGCGTTGCAGTGACTTTGGACATCACGGACGCCGTGTCTCTTTCCATAGAGTGGTAACGTGGCTCCGGCAAGTCTCCCATGAACCTCAGGATAGTTATCCAAAGTGCCTGAGCGGCGAGTTGGTCAGCCGGAGTGACAAGGGGGAGGAGCGAGGATTTCAGTGGTCGTCGAGAGTACTGATGGTTGATGTTCCCAGTGAAATAAGTTGCAGCGAACTTTTGGAATTTGTATTCAGAGAGATCTTCCGTATCAGTTGGAACAAAAGGGACGGTGAAAACATCTTCATCTATCTCCGTCGGATTAGGAAGGTCCTAAATATAAAAAAATAAAATAATCTGTACATGTCTACACTTCTTTCATTGTTGTTGAAAAACTCTTTTTCATTTTTAGCTTTCATTCTGGTCCTTACTCTAAAGGCTGTTGGTAGTGGAGCATCCGAGGCATTTTCGCGTGGTAAAAAGTCAAACATTTCCTCAACGAGTTTTCCTTCATCTATCGCTTCTCCAGCTTTCAACGCCGCTTGCTCGATCAAGTCTTTTTGGCCCTTCACTCTTTGCCCAAGCTTAATTTGCTCCTCTCGCTCTTTTCGAGCAAAAGCGTCCATTCTGTCTCGATAGTTCTTCTCGGCGATTTCTTTGTACCGTTTGTTCCCAGCTTTCTTCAATTCTCGCTCTTCCATTTCTCGGAGTCTCAAAGCCTCAAGTTTGTGTTTTAACTTTCTCTGTAAAGCATGCAAGTTATTCAATCAATCCAAATATATAGGTGCATAATTATTTATTGGGTCATGTAAAATAACGCTATCAGATGCTTTGAAATAATATTAATATAAAAGTAGTATTGCTCTAGTTATTTTCTTGTATGGTATATAAAATATTATTAAATAAAATAAAATAAAATATATTTCTTACAATAAAATGTTTAAAAGGAGTAATATATAAAAGTGCATATAGAAAGTGTTGAAGATCTCACTCTTAGCTCCATGTACTTCCGTTGAGCGATCATTCGCCGCACGAGAGATTGAATCTTCACAACGGCCCAGAGCTTCCGCCTTATTTGACGTCTCACTAAGTATCCCCGGCAGACGGCCTGAACAAATTCATTCAACTCAACACTCAACATCTTTTTTAATAATGAAATAGAATAGATAGTAAAACATATTATACTCATACCCCGTAAAGAGAAAGACTCAGTATAGTAAAATGGTATATTAATAACATTATAGGCTATGAGAATGTAATTTAAAGAAATATACCTGAAGTCCCACAACGTGACCCCTCAGGTGCTTGAACCGATGAGCCAAAATCCTTGATCGTATCATCGCTTGAAGTCGCATATACCCCGTTTTCATCCTTTGATAGCGTCGTTTTTGCAAATGGCCTCTGGTCACTTTTTGTATAAGAATCGCTGCATCTCGCATTCTCTTAAAACGTCGACGATGATACCTGAAGTGGAATTGTTCATGTTAGGTGTCTTTAAGGCACTATGTATAAGAATCTTTTAAAAGATCATTTAAATTTTAAATATACAATGTAATAGTTAATTATTCGAGGAATATATAGAAATATACAGCTTTGTGTAGGGTAGATTTGCTTAATTATTTATCAATGCAATTAAAGTGGAAATTTATACCATGCTTTGATATTTCTTTGAAGTATGAGGATTTTCTTGGTAAGAACGCGATCTCTCTCTTGCTCTAAGAAGAGATCGTGAGCGTCTTTTAGAAATACTTTGGTTTTTCCTAGCTGGTAGTCTGATTTCCCAAGCACAGCTTGACAAATTCTTGACGTCGCCGCTCGACATTCAGTCTAACCAAAAGACAATTTTGTTAGCACGAATTCAATGAATCATCAAAATGTTATCTTTTAATATGTGTATTAGAGTTCAGATTAGCATAATAATCAAGGTTTTATTACTTTGTGTGATGGAGGAATTCCACTAATGAGGAAGCGATATCGTTCCACAAATTCTTGAAAAGTATGCCTGATCGGATAGCCTGCTCTTCGAATTCTAATTGTTTCCATCATTCCAGAGTATCTCAATTGACGGCAGCAAAGCTCCCGATCAAACAACTGGAAACATTACAAGTAAAATTCATCCCAAACTCATTAATTTATACTTTCCCATTGATTAATGAACTTTATAAGTAAGCATTTGGATAAGATCAACCAAAATGACTACAAGTTCATTGTGTTAATTAACTTGTATAAAAATGCCCTTTAGATTGCATCAAGAGATATTGCATTCCTTCATATTAAATCCTTTTATTATAATAGGCTTAAAGGTGTGTATGTATGTATACCATTGGTTTCTTGAGCTCGTTCGGCTTGATGCATCTGATGAAGAAAGGAGAGCAATTTCCGAGAGTTCTCATA